>JADLZK010011165.1:0-225124 GCA_015847255.1 Hyparrhenia diplandra | reverse complement strand
GAATCGGCCGGGCAGGTACCCACTGACGGGCCCCTCTGCGTAGCTGCCGCTGGTTGCCGAGCGCACTTTCCTGGTGCGGCCGCACGAACAGGCCCCGGCGCCTCCCGGCACAAGTGCAGAAGCAGAAGTCTGCAGCGGAGGAAACTGCATCTTCAGAGTTAATAATGCAAGGGAATTAATGATACTGATACATGCATATCAGTGTAGTGGTATGGAGCTGTAAAGTTTAGTCGGTACCGTCAGGACTCTACAGAAGTAATTAATGATTGATAATAATAGGAAATGTAATGTCCATGAAAACTGGTGTAACAATGGGGTACTGCCAAAAAAGAAAAAAAAAATGATGAAATAGGAGTTCTAATTTGCATATTCTGCCTACGTTAGGTGCTTTCATCACTTTGTGGTTCTGGGTTTCACAACTATATGCCACGACGAGAGCTAGGCTGCTGGAGAGACTAGCCGCTCCCGACCGTTGCGTCTGGCGGACGCGACGGCGACGCCTTTCGCCCGGCGCCGGCGCCACCCCGCCCCGTGCCTCGCCCCAGCCCTCGCCTCTACTTCCCCCCTCCCACCTCCCTCCATCAGCTCCCCCGAACACGTCCGACCCTACCTCCGACGCCGCCCATGGGGCCGGTCCGCGCCAAACGCCGCCCTTCCGCCGCCCGGTGACCCCGGTGCTCCCACGCCGCTGGGACGGATCCGGTGGCGCCATGGATGGATCCGGCCGTCCCTGCGCCGTCGCCACTGAGCTGGCGGACCTTGCCGACACGCGCCCGTTCGCGCCTTGCCGGTGGCCGCCGCGCGAGCGCCGGCCGGGCCCGCCGCGCCGGAGGTCCCTTTGTTGCGTTGGAGGCCGCGCCGGTGGCCACCGCGGGCTCGTCGGTGGCTGCGACTCCGGCCACTTCGCGCGCGGCCCCGCCCCTGGCGTGGATGTCGAGGAAGGGGAATTTTTGGAGGATGGCCGCGCTGCTCCGATGTCCTCGCCACCCCCTCCTCGGCGGGATGGACGGGACTGGGCGGGAGGCCCCGACGTGACGTGAGACCGACTACACGCGCCCCCACGGCGGGCGTCCTCCTTGCCTTCTCCCCTCCCAGTCGGGCTCGAGACGCACGCCTGACGGCCGATGCGCCGCCGCCTACCCTTGCTGGACTGCCGTGATCCCCTGTCCTCGCCCGACGCCGTGCTTGTGCAACCTTCTGCTCCGACCTCGCCGTCGCATCCGCCTCTCCGCCCATGTCGCCGCCGCCTCGCCTCTGTGTCCCGGTGGTGCGGAGGCCATGGTTGGGCCTCGACCCCGCGGCTCACCGCCGGCTCAGCGCCGCCGCCGGCTTCCCGTGCGCGCCCCATCCGTCAGCGCAGCTGCGGCCTTGATGTGGTGGGCGCGGCGGCGGCGGCGGGTGCGGGGCGCCGCCACTGCGGCCGGCGGCGTGGACCGTGGCCCCCCGGCCCACCGGAGCTGGACCCGGACAGGGCGTCGAGGAGGGCGAGTGTACCAGCAGCCCGTGGGCGCTCCTTCCACCGGCGGGTGCCTCTGTCGGTGCTCGTCCTTCTTCCCCTCCTCCGTCGGCGGGACCAAGGTGGAGCGGCGGGTCGATGTCCCCATGTCGACCGCTCGACGACGAGTTCGTGGAGCCGATCCACGCCGCCCGCTTCCGCATCCTACATCGCCCGGATGGCCACGGGCACCGGTCCTCCACGAGGCCATCTGCTTCCCCGTCCCATCGCCTACGCTCTGCGGGGCCGCGCCGCCGCGGTGCTCCTCGGTGGATCGTTACGCGCCCGGTGGTCGCATCCGTCAAGGCCACCCGAGTGTGGCTTCGGTGCCGGCAATGCCGCCCCGGTGGTACCGCTGCCCGGCATGAAGAAGAAGCGCAGCGCCGTCCCGGCCACGGCAAGAAGAAGATGACCTCCGCCAACAAAGAGCAACAAAGGCGCGGGCCAACCGCTGTGCCCGTCCCACTGGCGCCTTGGCGCGCATGCGCAACACGGTCGTATGGCGGCGTGACGCGTCACCGTCCACCTGCGTGCGGGGCCCCACCATCGCGCCTCCCTTCCGACCGTCATGGTCGGCGGGAGGTCCTCCCCGGCGGCCCGCATGCGCCGACCCATCGTCGCTCTCACCGCCCGAGGCCCGCTCCGCCGGACCCTGGTCGGGCGTTGCTTCCAACCCTCTCCGACAAGCATGTACATGCGCTCTGCGACCTTCCGTCGCCGCTTCCCGTTGCCACCGCGAGGGACATCGGGCGCGTCGCTGCCCGCTGGGGCGGAGGCACGGGCCAGCGCGGTCACCGACAACGGTGCTCTGGCCCCATCCGCGTCGCCGCTCACGCCGCCACCGCTTGGCGAGGAGCCTACATCGGCGCCAACACTAGCGGCCGATGATGCGCGGGTGGGCACCAGCCGGTGGCCGTCCGGCCGCCCCGCTACGCCCGGCGGCGTGCGAGACTGCGGTGTCCCCCTCTTCGGGTGGACCCCATCTTCCGGATGAGCTCGCGGCTTCCCTCATCGCGCGTGCCTCTCTTGGAGGTGCCCGATGTGGTCGCCGCGACGCTTGCTTCTACGCCTCCATCGCCCACCACTCCAGGGGCCGATGGACGGCCCCCGGTGGGCGACTTGGTTGACACCGAGCTCGCCGTCCCACTAGTCACGCGGTCGTGTCGGGCGCCGCATCCGGGCAGCCCCCGGTACCGCCGCCCAGGGTTCAGGACCACAGCCCGAGCTGCCGGCAACCCGAGGTACGGATCGACCTCCGGTGCGACGCTAGTATCACCGTTGCTCATGGCGGCGATGATGGGTGCACCGCACACCCTTCGAGCTCGGTGTTCGCGGCCGTCGGTTGATGAGTTCATAGTCGCTTTCGGAGGCGGCCGGAGCCATCCATACTCTCCACGCCGGTCTTGAGGAAAACGCGCCAGCGCCAGACGCCTCACGGCTTGCGAAACGCAGCCGCACGCCTCGCTAAAAAGTGGGTCTAGGCTCCACAGGCCGGAGGACCAAGCAAGGAGAGTTTACTCAAGAAGATGGGGATCGAGGTCGAGGCCGAGCATGAGGACGCGTATCCTTTGACGAAGTTGCAGTCTTTCACGGGGCCTCTTGCTGAGGTCAATAGGGAGGGCATGGAGCGCTTCCTTCTAGGCAAGAAGCAGCGCCTCCGGGGCTTGAGTGGATGTAAATTGTCCTCCCTGGTCTAGTCGCGGTGTTTGTTCATCATGTAATCGCCAAGCTTATTTCCAAGAGATAGGTTGTTTGTTCTCCTTTCGTTTGTTTTGATGTCCACTCGGCATCATGAACTCTATTTGTATTTGGATTTGGTTTTTCTCCTCTTAATGAAAAACGGGTGAATGGCCCGATCGCGAAAATTTTTTTGCATATTCTGGATTCTTGATACAGTGTCAGTTGAATCTGGATAAAGGTATAAGATAACATCCAGTTTTGCGAGTAATCTTTATTTGAAATGTCAGGTTGTTATTGGAATCATGTTTTTTTTATTTTAATATTATAACAAGTATGATTTTTCAAAATCATTAAAGTATAGACACCAGTTTGGTTGTTTATTAACTTGTATTGTTCTACGTGTCACCGAACCGTGCGGACGTTCTAATCAAACAGTTCTGCTTGACTTAACAGCCATCACACCTTGATGAGCACATTCTACATTTCAACAACTGCTGGTCAACAGGAGACGAGAGTAAAAAGAGAACACTGTCCAATATACAATGTACGAACAAACTGAACACGAGCTGTGAAGGCTTGTACAAACTTTGTTCGCCTGTCACAGACTAACAACCATGAACCATATATATATATATATATTCACCGAATTACATCTCCCTTTGCTACTCGCCGTCATGCACGGCGGCGCCTCGTGCTGGCTTTCCGTCACCGTCCTCCACCTTGGCGATGGCAGACTCGGCGGCGAGCGCCTTGGCCGTGTCGTAGGACGCGTGCAGGCCGACGAAGAGGTAGTACACCAGCAGCGCGGCCGTCCAGTAGCCGAACCGCATGAACGACTTGGAGTCGATGGAGCCCAGGAGGAAGACGTTGATGGCGATGGACGCCGACGGCAGCCACGGCACCAGCGGCACGCCCCACAGCTTGGCGCCCTGGCCTGCGGCACGAACGCCCACAGGCACACCGTGGACGCGAACCACGCGGGCACCGTCACCGCGTAGGGAACCCACCCGCCCACGTCCAGGCCCCAGCACGTCGCCGTCGCCACCGACGTGGCCAGGATGGCGACGATGCACGCCACCAGCTTGTTCCGGTTGGCGACCGTGGTCTCCCGGCGACGTAGTAGCGGCGGACCAGCAGCGCGACGGCGACGAGCATGAAGATGAAGAGCGTGGAGATGGAGAGCAGGTTGGAGAGGATGTTGAGGTCGGTGAAGAAGGCGATGATGGCGGTGGCGACGAGCATGACGACGGTGGCGTTGACGGGCGTCCCCGTGCGCGGGTGCACCTGCGCGAGCCACGGCGGCATCATGTGCGTCCGGGCGATGTGCGTGAGGTACCGCGCCTGGCCGACGGCGCTGACCAGCAGCACGGTGGTCATCCCTTGAGCGCGCCGAAGGCGACGATGTACTTGGCCCAGTCCATGCCCCTGGCCGAGAAGGCGACGGAGAAGGGCGCGTCGGGGTCGATGGACCCGTAGGGCTGCATCAGGCAGAGCGTGACGGCGAGCACGCAGTAGAGCGCGGTGGTGAGCGTCATGGCGCTGACGAGCCCGATCGGGATGTCCCGCGCCGGGTTCTTGGTCTCCTCCGCCATGGTGCTCACGGCGTCGAAGCCGATGTAGGCGAAGAAGAGCACGGCGGACGCCGAGAAGATGCCGCGGACGCCGAAGGGCATGAAGTCCCGCATGTTGGCGGCGTCGGCCTTGGTGAGCCCGGCCACGATGATGAAGATGATCACGGCGATGTGGACGATGGAGAGGATGTAGTTGAAGCGGGAGGTGCCCTTGGTGCTGGCCACGGATAAGATGCAGACGAGCGCGATGACCACCACGGCGATGGGGTCCAGCTCCGAGTAGTTGGGGTCGAGCCCCGACGCGTGGATGCGGAAGTCGCTGGGCTTGTGGTTGAGCAGCGTGGCGAAGTAGGACGTCCAGGCGCGCGCCACGGCCGCGCCGCCGATGCAGTACTCCAGCAGGATGTTGCCCGCCGCCACGAACGCCATGAAGTCGCCCAGCTCCACGCGCAAGTAGGCGAACGATCCACCTGCACACCAACGCACGCATTTTCACGATTTCAGTTCGTTCTCCAACGGAAGAATCAATAATCACTACCAGTTCGGAGTTTCATAGTAATAACTGCATGGTTCTTCAGACTGGAACCAAAGAATTCAAAGGCTTGCTAAACTATGGTGCTGTTTTCTCATGGAGTAAAAGAGAGTTTTTTTTAATTGTAACCAAGAGTAAGATCATGATTAATTTCTAGATGGCGATTGATATACTATCTATACTGGTCAAACATTTGCATAGTTTTCATGTAACGATGCACGACCCACACTGACATTTGGGGTTCTGAAGGTCGCAACAGTGCTATGCTGGAAGTTTTTTTCCCCCCCGAAAATCTGGGGTTCTGAAGATTGCCAGGTCAACCAGACAACCGCAACATGCTAGCGAAAAGTGTTTTATGTACTGGTGAACTTCTTTTCGTCAGAATTTAGTACACACCTAATGACACGCCCAGTTGAAATGAAAGGATTCCGGGATTAATAGCTAGCCTGAAGTCAGTACACTAATGCTACTGACGCAGAAAATAATACTGCTGACGAACGATGCAGCCGCCAAGTCAACCAAATGCGGTAACTGTCTAGTCTTTCTGCTTCCAGAAACACTTTTGTCTAGTCAAAGTAGAGAATTTTCGGCAAACAATCAGCAACAATTTGATCGATCGGCTCATTCCATTAGACTGTGACTTGCTGATGTGAAGTCCGAACTGTCCTTTAGTCCAAGGAGACTGTTCAGAGTATACTAGTATAACACTTCGACAGCTAAAACTAATTTTCCAAGCAGAGCGGAGGAAAAAAAAAGGGCTCTCTACCTAACACCCGGATAAGAGATAAGGGTGTTGAAAAATTGAGTTATTTTAGAGATGAGTTGACACCAAATTAAGGGTGAAGTTCCGGTTTCGAAAAAAAAAAAAACCAAATTTTATCATTCATTCCGAGCAATTACACAAAAATGACTGTAACTTTCTAAATGGCAATTCAGGTGCTAGCTAGCTAGGGACCTTGAAAACAGCCAAATTTCTCTTTGTTTAATACCTCAGGAAGAAGTAAGGGGAAGGGAAAAAAAATCAGGTGTTGGCTACAATAATTCTGAAAATAAAACGTCTTTAGCTTGGTTTGAAAGAGTTTTCGTGAGGGAGGTCTTAAATCAAATCTTCCCATGTGAGTTGAGTCTCAAGACTCTCAGTACTCTGGGTTTGATATGCTGGGTAGGAACTCGAGATCATTGACCAATCACGATAGAAAATGAACAGGTTGTCAGTTCAGTTTAGCCGACTAGTAAACGCTACCACACTGTACTGGCAGTGACATTGTTGTCGTATTATATTGCTCCGAGAGAGATGAATTCGATTTAACCCTGGCTATGTTTATCGAAAACTAACGAACGAGGTCATACAAATTTTGATGATTGGAGAGACGAGGTTCAACTTACGTACTGGCTTCTTGAATAATCAATAATGGTTTCGACTATTAAAGAAACAGTTTACGATATGATCACATAATCATGGCCAACCAACGTTTGAAAACCTTCCATATCGGTTCCTCAGAATCGTTCTATCTTACTACAGCTCCCTGTTTGGACACTTTTGAAAGAGGTATTAAGAAAGAATCTTTTAGGAAAAAGAATAATTATTTTTGAGGAAAATGGGTACGCAAAGGAATCTCTCGACGTATCAACCAGAATCATAGGAGGAGTAGGTCAAAGAGCTGTTTCATCTCGAGGAAATGAAAGAAATGATCTGAAGCAAGTATTGTTGGATCATTTCACCGTGGGCTTTGCTTTGTAGTAGTAGTTTCTACTGATCTTGAGAGCGTTTTGTGTAATTTATAAGCAAAGATGATGATAGGTGCGCGCGCGAACGAGCGTTACCTGCGACGGGGATCTCGACGGCGAACTCGGTGTAGCAGAAGACGGAGAGCATGGCGGAGATGCCGGAGACGACGTAGGAGATGACGACGGCGGGGCCGACGTCGCTCTTGGCCTCCTGGCCCGTGAGCACGAAGATGCCGGCGCCGATGACGGCGCCGACGCCGAACCACGCGAGGTCCCACCACGTGAGGTCGCGCTTCATGTCGGCGCCGCTGCGGGCGCGCACCTCGTGCAGCTCCGTCGACTCGAGGGACCGCGACGTGAGGCGGTCCGCCAGCCGGGACCCCGTGCTCCGCAGCGCGCTCTTGTAGGCCGACCAGCTCGAGAACGACTCCTCCGGGAAGAAGTCCGCCTTGGTGCACGAGCACCCGCGCTGGCGCTGCCGCACCCCGCTGCCGCCGCCGTTGGCATCGTCGCCGACCGCCATGGCTGTGCCTGTGTGTGCGTGTGTGTCTGCCGGCCTCTTGTGTGTTTATATATAGGAAGGAAGGAAGTAGAGAGTGAGAGGATGAAGAAATGGGGAATTAAAGGAGTGGTCAAACGGATTTGATACGTGACAGGGGGGGGGAGTTTATAGGAACGCTGCAATGGGAAAGCTAGCTGTGGGTTTTAAGCTAGCAAAATGAGGTGGCAACAGGCACACCTCAGCTGTCCTCCTCCGTGCATTGTGTACTACTCCATAGCTCGGTACATGCTCTTCTACACTCAGCCATGTCTTGGATTTTACTAGTTTTAGCTTATTTTATTAGCTAGAAATAGCTCATAAAGTATGCTTGACTGGAGACTGCATAGGCTTTAGGGAAGCCTAGGATGATCCAAATTCGATTAACGAAACAGTTGGCGGACCGGAGCATGGTATGGACGCCAAACAATTTTTTTAGGTATACACATCTCAAAGAAGGTCAGCACAATAATAAGAAGTGAAGGTGTGAACTAGCACATTGGGTCACATATTTTCTCTCCCTATCAGCATTTGGGCACCATATCATCACTTATGCCACATAGGTAGATTAACTCATGTTATGGTGACTTGGATCACACGAGACGCAATTAGTAACTTTAGAAGCCGAAATGTAAAAATACCCTTTCAGTCCTCGATTTTGACTTAGGGTGTCATATCTAGGTATCCAAACTTCTAAAATGCAGAATCGAACCCTAAATTTACTAATAATGTCACATGGATCCAAATCAATAGATTTAACTTAAGCTAATGTACCTCATATGGCATGGATTATAAAATGTGACGGCACCAACACGGCGGGGTGAGAGCGACCGCCGCCGGTTCGTGCTCCCGTGGTTGAGTCGCTTGGGGAGGCCGCGACCGACGATGATGAAGATGGCGTTGTCGTCGCGACAGGTGGGCGCGGCGGCGGGTGATTGCTGGTTTTTTTCGGCATGTCGGCTTGGCGGTGGTGGTGGTCGACGCAGCCGGGCGTGTCGGCGCCCTCCGGCTAGGTTTCAGCAGACGACCGGGCGGCGGCGGCGGTGGCGACTTTTAGGTCTTCAAATCTGGACCGACGCTGGATCGGGGGTCTCTTGGGCGAAAGCTTAGCGACGGCGACGCCTGCGGGTGCCGCTTTCTCCTCTTGGGGGCGTCGCGTCCCTAGTTTCTCCGACTCGATTAGGATTCTCCGGACCTACATCTTCTTTGGGTTGTCGTTTCTCTCTTGTTTAGCGTGGTGTGGTTTTTACCCCCGTAGCGGTGCGCTGCAGTGGACGCGCTTCTTGCGCGGGTTGTTGTAAACTCTATTCCTCGCTTATTATAATCAAAGCCGGAAACCGGATCTTAAAAAAAAACACATCTTTTTCTCTCTCCTACCAGCATGTGGGCACTATATCATCATGTAATCAGTGGCATAAGGTAGATGAACTGAAGTTATAGTGATAGTGACTTGGCTCCCACATAACACCATGAGTAAGTTTAGAGATCTAAATATACCTTTTGAAAATTTGGGAACCTAGATGATATACATAGTCGAGCATCTCCAACAGCTTTGACAAAACTGGTTTGGTAATTTCCCTATTTGTCAATTCTGAAATGCAAATGCTAAGTCCGAAAAAAAAAGGCATCTCCAACAGTTTTGGCAATTTGGACTTGGCAAATGGAAAAAATGGGGCCATTGGACAAAAATAGTCATCCGCTGGCAAGGGACAACAGTCGTCATCGGTCTTCGATCACAAATGCCAAGGCTGGATCGTGCACAAATTTGCCAAATGTTTCCCTGGATTGCCAAAGGTCACTAATTTGCCAAATACAATTGCAAAACTGTTGGAGTGTGGTTTTTCAGCTTTTTGATAAATTTTGCAAATGCCAAACCCAATTACAAAACTCTTGGAGATGCTCCGGCGTAGTTTAGTTTATTTATTTTAAGCTGGAGACACACTCGATGACACCCATCATGCAAGTTATATTATTGGAGGTATTGTCGGTAACTTTTATGACTCCTTTGGATCATTCAATTTCTTTGGGGATTGAAGGGGATTGATGGGTAATTTCATTGAATTCCCCCTCAATAGCCTCTAATTCCAAAGGAGAGTGGTTGAAGAAAAGAAACTAGCCCTTACTGAAGAACAAGGGCACCCGCAATGGTTGAGCCGACTCAAGAGGAGAGAGAGGGAATGCAAGGGAACACGTAGATGCAAAAGCGACTTTGAGAAAAAAATCGACTCAGTACTTCTCCAACGGTGTAGGACCCACCATCGACTCATGAATCGGTTTTTCCTATCGTTGCTTATTTCCCCTTCCCCTGTCTCCACCGTATCCGGGAGCCAACCGCCGCCGTCACCGCGCGTTCGCCCGCACCACCGACACCGCCGCCCAGCCGAGGAGCACGCCGCCGCCGAGACCCAATCCCGTCTCGCCACTACCTGTCCGCCCCTAGCACCGCCATAAACGCGGCGCGCCTTCGCTAAACCGGATGTGCGCCGAGACGAGTCCAGGATGGTGCAGCGCAGTGCCGGGCGGCGGGCGCGGGACGGCGAGGGCGCTGATTTCAGCCCCCGCTGCGTGGTCAAGGAGGCGAGGCTCCGCCTTCAGTTCGTCCGTTGTGTTTCACTGTAGCGAAATACTTGTTTATTCTCATGAATCGGTTCAATATTTTGAGTCGACTCCTGACATCTCCAAATGAGTCGATGGTCCTGCAGTGGTGTGAGTCGATTCATGGATGCCAGATCACCCTGTTAAGTCGGTTTTCTTTCGCCACTGAGAAGCCCTAAGAAATACAAGGCGCAAAATTAACGAATGTCGTGAGAAAAACAAATTGAGGAAATGAACCACGGAGGGTAGTGGCTAGCTGACTGAAAGAGATAGTACGGTGAGGATCTATCATTTTGGTATAAAAACAAAAAACAAAACAAGCAACTTCGGAATGTTATTTTGTGGTACAATCAACGTCCTAAGCACACGCCATCTGAAATAAAATGGCACGATCATCAAGTCAACCCAACGTCTGAGTCCGCGGCGCACAGCGCAGCAGCTAGAGTGCACGTATATTCTTCGTCCTGTATAGTAGTATTTCGTCCAGTAGTATTGTATAGTATAATATAGTATAGTATAGCTTTTCCTCGTCGCTTGCATTCAGCAGTCAGCACTGCATCCTTATTCACAGGTCGAGTGTCTTGGTGGTTATCCAGACAGCGGATCCGAACTTGAGCTGAGATGGAAGTCAACGCCTTGTAACATGTGAACACACGGGACGAATCACACTGACTCATTTGGTCAGAAATTTGGGCTTGGCTGGCCTGGCCGACCTTGCGTGCGGCAGGCATGTGCATGATCTCATCCTGTGAAACCGCCGCTAATTGTTTTGGTGCACGACGTACGCACTGTACTATTATTGGCGTTGACTCCATAGTTGCACGCTGGCCAGGTAGCAATGTGAGATGTGACCTCACTATACGTATTCCATCGTGTTAAAACTATCGTGCTGTTTGGTTGTAGCGTTGGTAACTTAAATGGAAACAAACTAGCAGGTATCCCCGTGCTTCGCACGGGCCGGTTCCAGAGTGGGTAAATGAATTGCATAAATTTAAATTTTGAGCATAAATAAATAATACAGATACGTTACTGAAATGTAGGAATGATATCATATCCTTTTGTTTGGGGAAATAAACGTAATATCACACAGACGTGCTTAATAGTGGCAAACATATAATTATTTGACTGGAGGCTTTCGGGAAACTAAGGCCCTGTTCGCTTGGCTTATCAGCCAGCCAGCAGTACTTTCTCTCACAGCATAAGATAGACAGCCAGCCGAACAGGCTCTAAACCACAAAAGCCCGTACCTGTACAGTGGCCTGAGGAAAACATTAGCAGGAGCAGGAGTGCATGGCTGTGTGCCCTGCCCTTGGGTCGTGGTCCCTGGTTTCTTCTCTCTCGAGAGGTGTGATGGCATGCACATGGCTGATGGGCAGATGGCTCTGCAGAGTGCGCTGTAGAGTGCGCCAGCAGCAACGGGATCAGGAGAGGAAATGCATGGTCTCAGCCGTGCCACGGCAGGCACGCCCCCTTTTTCTAATTTGTTTTCACATGCATGCACATGGCTTGACCGGGCCATGACCGGGCCATCCTTACCCTCTCTTTCCCTCCCTGACTCTCTTTCTCCCCATCCTCTTTCCCGGACACGTACAGACGGGGGAAAGAGGAGATGGGGAGGCGCCGCCTTCCTCGGGTCGCGCGTTGCCTCGCTCGTCTTGGCGTGTGCCGCGCGTGTGGCGGCCGGCGGCGGGCGGAGGGTGGGCCCGGGCGTCGGCGTCCGTGCTACCGCGGCGGCGGCTGCCCGGTGCTCGCCCGTGCCACGCTGCGGCCGCGCGGGGGCTCCGGGGGCGGCGCCGCATGTTGGGCGAAGCCGTTCGTCTTCTGCGGTGTCCGGGAGGCCGCGGCCTTGCGGGCGCGCCGGCGGCGATGGCGCTCACGCTGCCTTCGGGGCCCGTCGCGGCGGTGGGGCTGAGGCCCCCGCCAACGCGTGGCGCCGGCGGCGGCGGGAACGCTGCGTCGGGCGTGTGCCGCTGATTCGGGCTAGTGCCGCGACTGCGGGGTCGGGCGAGGCCGCGGCGGCCGCCCCCGCTTCGGCCCTTGGCTCCGTGGTATGGCGCGATCAACTTCTCCGGCGCGTGCGTCTTGCCGCGGCCGTTAACAACTCTAGGCCTTGGCGTGGCGACGGTGGAGCCGCGGGCCGGCCATCCAGCGCGAGCCGCGGTACTTTCTCTCACGGCGATAAGATAGACGGCCCGGCCCGACAGGCTCTAAACCACAAAAGCCCGCACCTGCATAAAGTGGCACGAGGAAAACATTAGCGGGAGCGGGAGTGCATGGTTGTGTGCCCTGCCCTTGGGTCGTGGTCCCCGGTTTCTTCTCTCTCGAGAGGTGTCTTTGGCATGCACATGGGCGATGGGCGATGGCTCTGCGGAGAGTGCGTCAGAGTGCGCCGGCAAAGAACGGATCGGGAGAGGAAATGCATGGTCTCAAATGTGCCACCTGCACGCCCCCTTTTCTAATTTGTTTTCACATGCATGCACATGGCTTGACCGGGCATGACCGGGCCATCCTTACCCTCTCTTTCCCTCCCTGACTCTCTTTCTCCCTTATCCTCTTTCTCGAGACACGTACAGACAGGAAAGAGGAGATGGGGAGGCGCCGGCCTTCCTGGGTCGCGCGTTGCCAGCTCGCTGCGGCGTGTGCAGCGTGTGGCGGCCGGCGGCGGCGGTAGGCCGGAGGTAGGCCCGGGGCTGCGGCGTCGTGCTTACACCGCCGGCGGCGGCTGGCTGGTGCTCGCCCGTGCCCTCGCTTGCGGCTGCGCCCGGGGCTCGAGGGCC
Source organism: Hyparrhenia diplandra (assembly GCA_015847255.1). Lineage (NCBI taxonomy): Eukaryota > Viridiplantae > Streptophyta > Magnoliopsida > Poales > Poaceae > Hyparrhenia > Hyparrhenia diplandra. Next base: position 212,208 of record JADLZK010011165.1, on the reverse strand, counting down.
GCGCGCGCCGCATGTTGGGCGGCCGTTCGTCGCTGCGGTGTCCGGGAGGCCGCGCGCTGCGGCGCCGGGCGGCGATGGCGCCACGCTGCCGCCGGGGGCCAGCGTCGCGGCGGTGGGGCTGGGGCCCCGCGCGCTTCGCGTGGCGCCGGGCAGCAGCGGGAACGCTGCGTCGGGCATGTGTCACTGATTCGGGCTAGTGCCGCGACCGCGAGGTCGGGCGAGGCCGCGGCGGCCGCTCCCCGCCGGCCCTTGGCTCCGTGGTATGGCGCGATCAAACTCCCGCGCCGCGTCGCGGGCGGCCGTTGGCAACTCTAGGCCTTGGCGTGGCGACGGTGGAGCCGCGGCCGCCATCCAGCGCGAGCCAGCGGTACTTTCTCTCACAAAGATAAGATAGACGGCCGGTGAGCGGGCTCTAAACCACAAAAGCCCGTGACCACATGCGGTGGCCCGAGGAAAACATTAGCGGGAGCGGGAGTGCATGGCGTGTGCCCCGCCCTTGGGTCGTGGTCCCCGGTTTCTTCTCTCGAGAGGTGTGCCGGCATGCACATGGCTGATGGGCGTATGGCTCTGCAGAGTCGCCAGAGAGTGCGCCAAAGCAGAACGGGATCGGGGAGAGGAAATGCATGGTCTCGGCCGTGCCACGGCAGGCACGCCCCTTTTTCTAATTTGTTTTCACATGCATGCACATGGCTTGACCGGGCCATGACCGGGCCATCCTTACCCTCTCTTTCCCTCCCCGACTCTCTTTCTCCTTATCCTCTTTCTCGAACACGTACGAGACGGGGGAAAGAGGAGATGGGGAGGCGCCGACCTTCCCCGGGTCGCGCGTTGCCTGCTCGTCTTGGCGTGTGCGCTGGCGTGTGGCGGCCGGCGGCGGTAGGCGGGTAGGCCGGGGGCCCGGCTGGCGTCGTGCTTACCGCCGGCGCTAGCGACCTCGCGGGTGCTCGCCCGCTGCCCGCTGCGGCTGCGCGGGGGCCCGAGGGCGCGCGCCGCATGTTGGGCGAAGCCGTTCGTCTTCGCGGTGTCCGGGAGGCCGCGCCGCGGGCGCCGGCGTGGCGCTGGCGCCACACGGCCTTGGGGGCCGGCGTCGCGGCGGTGGGGCTGGGCCCCCGCGCCGCCAGCGTGGCGCCGGGCAGCAGCGGGGAACGCGCGTCGGGCGTGTGCCGCTGGTTCGGGCTAGTCTTTGCGACCGCGAGGTCGGGCGAGCCGCGCGGCCGCTCCCCGCTCGCCCTTGGCTCCGGTATGGCGCGATCCAACTTCTCCGGCGGCGTCGCGCGGCCGTTGGCAACTCTAGGCCTTGGCGTGGCGGCGGTGGAGCCGCGGGCCGGCCATCCAGCGCGAGCCGCCGGTACTTTCTCTCACAAAGATAAGATAGACAACAACCGCCCGAACAGGCTCTAAACCACAAAAGCCCGTACTGCATGGTGGCCTGAGGGAAAACATTAGCAGGAGCAGGAGTGCATGGCTGTGTGCCCTGCCCTTGGTCGTGGTCCCTGGTTTCTTCTCTCGAGAGGTGTCTTTGGCATGCACATGGCTGATGGGCGAATGGCTCGCAGTCTTGCGTAGAGTGCGCCCGGCGAAAGAACGGATCGAGGAGAGGAAATGCATGGTCTCGGCCGTGCCACGGCAGGCACGCCCCTTTTTCTAATTTGTTTTCACATGCATGCACATGGCTTGACCGGGCCATGACCGGGCCATCCTTACCCTCTCTTTCCCTCCCCGACTCTCTTTCTCCCTTATCCTCTTTCTCGACACGCGTGCAGACAGGGGAAAGAGGAGATGGGGGAGGCGCCGGCCTTCCTGGTCGCTGCGTTGCCACGCGCGTCTTGCGTGCTGCAGCGCGTGTGGCGGCGGCGGCAGCGAGGGTAGGCCGGGGCTGCGCGCGTCGTGCCTGCCGGCGGCGGCTGGCGGTGCTCGCCCGGGTGCCACGCTAGCGAGCCGCGCGGGGGCTCCGAGGGCCGCGCGCATGTTGGGCGGCCGATTCGTCTTCGCGGTATCCGGGAGGCAGCTGCGGCGCCGGCGCCGGCGGCGTGGCGCCACGCGACGGCCGGGGCCAGGGCGCGCGGCGCTGGGGCCCCCCGACGCGCTTCAGCGTGGCGCGCCGCCGGCGAGAACGCTGCGTCGGGCATGTGCCGCTGGTCGGGCTAGTGCCGCGACCGCGGTCGGGCGAGGCCGCGGCGGCCGCCCCGCTTCGGCCCTTGGCTCCGGGTATGGCGCGAACAACTTCGCGCTGCGTCGCTGGCGGCCGTTGGCAACTCTAGGCCTTGGCGTGGCGACGGTGGAGCCGCGAGCCGGCCATCGAGCGCGGCGGGCGCATGGCGCACCGTCGTCAGCGGGGCGTCTTTTTCACAGCGTGGCGGCCACGGCCGGCTTGGCACGGCGAGTGCCCGGCGACTCGGCGCGGGGCGGAGTATGGCGCCGCCGCCCGGCGTGGTATGGTGCGGCGGCCTCGGCCACCCCCGCGTGCGATGGTCCCGCGACCATGGCGCGGGTGCGGTGTGGGACGCCAGCGGCCCCGCCTCCTCGTACGGGCGGCGGCGCTGGCACGGCAGCTCCGCCACCACGACGGGCGTCGGCGTGTGGGAGACCGGGCGCGCGCCTACAACCGGGTCGACGGTCGGCGGTCGGCGGCGCTGGGCGAGTACGCAGCCGGCGTCGACAGCGATTGCAGCCACGCACGTGTGGATGGGGCTGTGGTGCTTTTTGAAGCCGTGGCGACGCTTCTGGAGCTGGGGGTGGGGAGACGACCCAGGAAGGATCCAGAAAGGACTCGTGCCTATGGAATGGACGACAGTGATCGTGGACGGCAGTGATCATTCCTGGGCTGGATCGGACGGCATGCGGTGGAGCACTGTAGTTCAACAGTGGATTTGTGAGAGAAAAGAACTGTAGATGGGATCCTCAGGTTTAAAGTAGATAGATAGATAAAAGATATGAACTGTATAATTATAATTTAACTTTAGGTCACATCTCACAACACAGTGCTTCTTTCGAAAACGCTTCTCCGGCTGCTGCCTTAACTATTGTTTAGATGAGGATATCGCATCCTCTACGAGCACTGACACTTTGCGGGGCAAAATAATAGTGGTGATTTGGACTACCGTCTCTGACGTGGCAATTAGGGCAGCACGCGTGTTGGGCATGCCATTAATTTTTTTTTTTTTTTTTTTTTTTTTTTTTTGCGCGAAAAAAAAATTCTATTGATACTAAAGCAAGTTACATCCTCTCGTTATAAAAAAGAAAACCAAACTACTCCACCTCCATTAATGGGAGACAAGAAGCCTTAAAAAGCCATAAATTCCACCATCTGGATCATCATCCCAAACGGATATGCCACGGACGCAAGTCCGATCCGAACGAACAGGTCATCTCACCATCCACCGCCATTATCCTCATACCCATCACTTTTGCAAAAGATGAATAAACCGCTAAAACTCCACATGCAAACATAATGAAATTGGCGCCGCCGACACGTCGTCGAACTCATCGCCGTTGCCTTCACCGTCGCCATGAGAGAACACAAGTCCAACCGACATCCGTATAGATATCGTTGGAAAACTAAATCTCACTAGCCCATCACCATGGCCGCATAGAACCACAAATGAGACAAAGGAAGGGCCGAGAGTACCTTATTCTCTATCAATGGTGATGTCTTCGTCTTGCCATCACCGCCGAGGAACGACATGCTCCATTGCTCCATCGATGATCTTGACGACGCCTTACACAAAGGTCGGTCTCTTCGATTGGATCTCCGGAGAAACCTTGAACCCTCGAAGACTCGATCTACTAGGAAAAAACTTATTAAAACGATGGATCCCCACTCCCTTCAACCCCGGGCGTGATGCCGGAGGAGAAGGAGGGGGACCAACGGTGGCGGGAGCCGGCGCGCCCCTAGGGTTTGGGGCGGCGGGCGCAAGAGCTCGTCCGTGGGCATGCCCTTAATTAAAAGTATAAAAGACACAAATTTTTTTTTGACAAGAAAAATTAGACATTTCTCGATTTGTGCGTGTCATCCTTGCGCAGGGGCTATGCTAATCTTCTTTGTATTGTTCTAATTTTCGGTGCAGCGACAGCTTCCACGAGGCGAGTGACAGCAGAAATGGCCTTGTTGAATTTGGAATCTTGAGGTGACGCGCCTTGGAATCTTGGATTGGGTCCTTTAACCGTTCGTTCTGCCTCGTGGGTTTCACTCGATTCTTCGCCAGAGTACACAACACAAACCCTGAAACAAACCCTGAAACCCACCGCTGCGCCGGCACCAGATGGCAGCAGGCGCATGTGAGAACAAAACTGAATGTTTCTATCAACTGCGGCATCTGCATGCGTCCATCAAGTCTGCCGTCGGCAATGAACGCATGAGCTGAAAAAAAAAAAAATACACTGTATATTATCTTAGAAATGATCGTATGAGCATGACCTGCTCATCGGTTTCCGACAGCAGGGAAAGCAAGAATCCAGCAGAGCAGATGATGTGTATTCTTGTCCGCTGCCCATGGATGGTTGCAACTTCCAAAACATGTCACATTCACCATGGATAAAAGAACAGAAGTGGAGGTATCAATACTTTCCCCTCACTCCCTCATCAGTGATCATCACAATATGATGTTATCGACTGATAAAGATGGGAACGGACCCTAAGCCAGTGAAATATCAGCTGCTGGCACATAAATTGCCCGGGAGTAGAGTGGAGAGGCACAAGGAATTTAGAGTGCCTCCAATAGAATCCCCGCTTGACTTTGACCTCTCTCCAGAGAATGCCAGCTTCGCTGCTTGCTTCAAGCAACACGATGCTTAATTAGGACGTCAAAGATTCGGCTCTCTGCAGTTTGACGGCGCTTCTAGTCAAACCAGAGACTTCGTAAGCTCTAATTTTCATGCCCACTTGCACCTCCTGTTTTCAAACCAGAGAGGACACTATAGTCCCACACGTCAAAAACAACCAGCTGAATGTCCCTTTCTCCAGTTCACACCAAAAAAAAAATGTCCCTTTCTCCAGTTCACACCTCACACTACTATAGTGCTAGTACCAGTCATCGTAAGAACACACTGCAGAAAGAACGGTTCCAACTTCATCAATCTCCAGTCCATCACTGTCAAACAATTCCAAGCTCACAGATCATAGCACAGGCAAACAACTCAATTAGCCAATGCGTACGAAGTCCTGAGCGTGCACCTCCCACTCACGCTCACCTCCGCCCGCCCCGTCGAGGCACAGATCACAGTTGCCAAGCACGTAGCTAACAAGTAAGCGACATTTTCCTCATAAGTCACAACTATATCAACTGAACACATCATCAGGTTCTCGTTCTTAGCTACGACAATCCCATTCAGCCATTCTACCTGGTACCACCCCATCCACGGTTCAAGAACGAACAGACACACTGCACTCAGACGTTTAGCCTAACAGAGTAACAGCTACGTACACAGGCAACCAAAAGCGATTAACACCGGACTCAAATTACAAGGTCAGGCCATAGCCATGAAGCCGGGAGTCTCCAGGACCTCAACTTCAGGCATCCGCGGACAGCTGCTTCTTCTGCTTCAAACCTTGGCCTGCAGCTTGTCGAGCTTGGCGCTCATGCTCCTGTGCTGCTCACTGACGGAGCCCTCCTGGGCGCTGCACATCTGCGACCTCACCTTCAGGCCGAGCCGCCGGGGCACGACACGGGAGGCCCACCCGCCACTGCTGCCCTTGCCAGCGCGCCCGCCCAGCTTCGATCTCCTGCCGCATGCTCGAGCACTCCTTCTCCAGCTCGGCCAGCCGCATCCGCATGTTGTCCATGCCAACCTTCAGGACCTGGTTCTCTCGGACGGCCGCCGTGGCCCAGCCCCCCGGCCTCTCCGGACGTCGCGATGCCGCTCGCAGAGGCCTGGAGCCTTCGAGGTTGTCGGAGACCAGAAGGCAGCCTGCGATCGAGGTTCTCAGCTGGAGCTGCTCGAAGAAGAGGACCTGCACCACCACGCAGCGGCAGCCTCCTCGCTCTGGGCGGCGTGAGTGCATGCTTCCAGGGAGAGCTTCTGGCAGTCCAACAGCCGGCAGAGCAGCTCCCTTTCAGCTTCTGATAGCCAGGAATGAGCCTGCCGACAAGGGAAGATGTAACGTTTATAAGCACTTCCAAGCCGGCAAAGATATACAGTATTTTTGTAGGCATGTAGACATTCTGTCCAATGTTCATTTTACGATGAGGAAAATTAAGACTACAGCACTGCAAAAACAACTTGTGAAAAACACAGTACGCTATTAGAATGTACCTTCAAGTATATATCAATGGCACGATAAAGTCCATCATCCAGTGGCCGGGCATATTCAGGGATAGCAGATGCCAGAGCTAGGAACTTAGGAGGCTTCAAATTGATATCTGGTGCAATTTCTGCAAGATAGCCATCAATTAGTTTGGCAACACTTGTGATTGGTGCCAAGGATGGGGATGCCATAACATCATCCAAGCATGGGGACTCGCCGCCATTTGCCTGGTCCATTGCCAAGAAATGATCAAGAATCCTGTGCACACACTCCACATTGTACAGAGTTTCCATTGTGTATGAGAAATTTGGCAGCAGTAGATCCTCCAAAGTGGCCTGGTCCAGTTGCATGCCAATCCGTTTCTCCAAGTTAGAAATGCACGAGGGGCTGGCTTTCAGAATCATGGCTGTGCGGAGGAGCCCAAGCAGAACTTTTGTTGATGCTACACCCTTGTGAACGGGCAATAGCCTGTCGATCTCCTCAAGTAAGTTTTTCTGTTCAACCTCAGATAGAGTAGCTGCATGAGCCACTGTGCCCATGCTATGACTATGACGCCTATTGAGTCCTGGAAGATACTTCTTGGCATAGTAGGTCAAGGAACCAGCAATTATTTCAGGTCGAATGCCTCGAGACTCCATGGTGGAGATTAACCTCTTGTACATGGGGAAGCTCAATGATGAAGCATCACCATACCACCAGTCTGAATTGAAGTTTCTGGGCCTTGCACCCGTGCTGATCCCATTCCACAGCACACTGCCACCAGGGCTTTGCATCATGCCATGTTCCCTTATTGGCCATCCAAAGAGGTTTGGATCAGTAGTAGCTTTTGATGCTAACGACTCAATGCATCTCTTCACAATCTGGAGGTCTTCAGCATGGGGGAGTAGGTCATCACATGTCTCCAATGCTGTCAGGGAATCTTTCCAATTACGGAGAACCACTTGGTTGAGGAACATTTCTGACTGGGCAATCAGGTTTTCCTCAGCCACTGCTTCAGTCATTTCTAGATGCTCTGAGGCACATCGTAGATAGACAACATTTGCAGGAGAAAGCTCTATTTTCACACCATAGCAGAACCTTGCAACTAGCTCAAACGACTTGGCACCACCAGGAATATCATTTAGTTTGATGATGCATTCTTCTTGGTCTGAATTTTCTTCAATGGACCGTTCGAGAAAGGCACTTTTTGAAAGTAAAGGGAACTGCAATGAGATAGTTGTTATTAGGAAGAAAACAATCAACATATTCTTTCAGATATTTGTTGTTAATTAAAGGCATGGCAATCAAGTGACAAAAAAAGTATTGGGACAGATAAAAGGCTATAACCATTCTTATATTCTTTCAGAAATGCCAGTAGAAGAAGCTTTACCCAGAAAACACTAAGTCAAACATAGTACGATGAGAGTTTCATTCAAATCAAGGGACTGTTTATTGTTGCATCAGGATTTTGACAGAGAACATTTGGTAAACAGGGGCAAAGCTAGCAATCATTTTTGCCTTCTTTCTTGCATACCACAGGAAAACAAAGGAATCAAGATAGTGTGAAAAGAATTTCATTAGAATCAAGGAACTGTTAATTGTTCCTAACTTCCTATTAGATTTGGATGGATAACTTTCACATGTTACAGAAATTCTAGTCGTCTCGGTTACATTTTGAATAGTTTTCCAGTTCCCAGTAAGTTAACAGTGTTTGACTCCAACAAATAAGGCTCTAAAGAGTTTCAGATCTGGGACTCATTAGCATGAAGGACATACTTAATGGCTTATAGGAATCCACAGAAAAAAGCACAATACCTTGTGAAGGTGGAAAGACATATCCCCAACCTCAACAGTGACATCGCTAGGAAGTCCTGTTGTGCAGAACCCCCCAATGTTCACAAGCAGAAGAAAAGTGAAAGTTTAGATAAATTTCTGGTATTCAGTAAGAGGATCCGAAAGATATCTCTGATGAGGTTCCTTGTGGTCACAAACAACGATGTGTGCCCACCTAGTTAATGTCCACTTCAAATTATTTGTACATCCTATTCCTGCCTACGTACAAGCAATTTGAGGGAATAATGTCTTATTTATTGCAGAGCCACGTGTATATATATAGAGGCATTTTTGCAATATGTGTTTCTCACAAAAAGACACATGATATTACAAACAAAAGTTAAGATAAAAAGCATATTTTTTTTTGTTGATGTATATGCTACCACAAGAACAAAATCCCAGAGATCACTATAAGCATAGACACATCGACATAATGATGAGCAATCAGCTGGAAAGAGATTGATGAGTTAGAGATTTTGACTTGTCCAACAAAAACAAATCCAATATGCTCATGCCTAAACAATTCCATGGCAGTTACATCAGCCTCCATTATTAGGAACAGTAACATCTCAGTGCCAACTAAATGTGATCTGGATCCATGAGACCCACACATAATCTATTGGCCGAAGCAGTCAACTCTAATTAACTAGAATTCCTGTCGATGTAACATGTGATCAACTGCACCCACCACGCTTAACTGCATTTAGTATGCGCAATAAGGCACTCATGCAGGGTACCTAGCCACTAACCACGAAATATATGAATCTCGTTTTCTTGTGTTTGTAAAGAATAATGCTAGCAGATAAAACAGCTGCCAATCGTACATTTTTCTGTTGGACATTAGACATGTACTGTACATTAAAACAAAAGCAATGAAACAAATGCATAGGCAGCATAGCTGCAGGAGCCCACGGTGCAGGCAAACTATGAATTCTGAATTATGACACTTGAAGGGCCCGGTTGGACAAGGAGATGCTCTAGGAATATTTCGTACGCCTATTTTTGTTGACAGTTCAAAATTCTAACTGAATATTTCGTACGCCTATTCGTGTTCACAGTTCAAATTCGAACTGAATCTCAAGGACTCGGATCCCAGTGCACCTTTCCAAAGAGACCCACCTGTACCAATGTACCCTAGTACGAATTGCAACCACCAATTTGAACAAAAGAAATGCCCATTGCTCCCAGAGTTCTGATGCCATGCTTGGGGCGAGCAGAAGAACAGTGGGAAAAAGACAAGCACGCCCAATAATTTACTCCTACTAGAGAAATTGAAAGGTAATACGACACCAGAGAAATCTCGGGATGCACACACAGAGATACACAGAGATACTACTACTCCTAGAGAAGAAGTGAACGAGGGCGAGAGCCTTGCGAGGCATGAGGATGCAACAAGTGCCTCCCCGGAGGAGCTGGGCGAAGGGCGTCGTGCGGTACGGGCGAACGAACCAGTTGACCTGCGGCATTTTCGGGACAGTGCCGCCGTGCACAAACAATCCACACCAATTTGAGCAGGAACCCACCCGGAAGCTGCCGAATTCCGAGGCATCGGCAGGAAAAGGAGGAGGCAGGGCAACGGAGGCCCGCCCAGTTAATCCATCGAGGCAGGACGGGCTTGGCACGGAGGAGAAAGGGAAACTCGGGAAGATGATAAGGAAAGCGCCGGATGAAGGAAGGAAGGGGGAGAAAAAAAGGAAGAGAGGAGAAGGAACTTACCATGCCTGGCCTTGCCGCTTGAAGGCGTCGGGTTTGGAGCCGAGCTTGACGGACGCCATGGCGAGCGGGCGGAGAGCAGGTGCGGCCCGCGGCGGAGGAGAGGAGAGGAGAGCAGAGCACGCAGGGGACCTCGCGCGCGTGCACGCGCAAGCGCAAGCACCCGACCACCGACAACTCCGTCCGGAGGTCAGTCACGCCATGGGTGCCCGAAAGGGAGGGAGGTGTTGCAATCCTCGCTGCTTTCGGGCAGCAAAGCGACGGACCTAATCCAACCACCTCAGTCCGGGCAGTTAATGCCGGGGTGGTCACAGCACAGAAGCGTGAGGAGGGGAGTGGGATGGAGGAGGAGGATGCGGGCGGGTGGGTTGCTGCAGACAGAGGCAGGCGGTGGACTCGGAGGAGAGTAGCAGGCGCGTCTCGTTGAACTTGACAACGGAGTGAGGTGAGGAGGCAGGCGGGCAGGAGGTTCTACTGTGTCTTCAGCGTCCCTCCCTCGTCTCCATGTGGGGGGGATCGAGTGCTCTTAACTACTAGGATTATGATTAAGAATCATGCATGGCTCTTTGTTTCCGTGGAGGAGGATTTGGTTGGCGAAAGAAGACAGCGGCGAGTGTGCCAGCCAGCCAAGCGGGGGGAGGAGGAGAAGGACAGTGCGCAGGGACAAATCCTCTGCAAGCAAAGGGCCAAAGCTACTCCCTCCGTCACATGGAGTCCGTCGTTTTTTGACTTTTTGAACTTCATGTTTAACCATTCGCCTTTGTTCAAAATATTTATGTAAATCATAAAATAAATTAATCAATATTTAAAGATCTTCATTGATAAAATAAGTTGTACCAAAATAAATTATATTTACGCAAAAATTTGAATAAGGCGAAGATCGAATAAGATTTACACCTAACCCGCGCCGACAAACTCAAATGGGACGGAGGGAGTACCGTGAGAGAGTGGACTGCGGGGGGGGGAAGAAGACAACGCCGCCCCGCCCCCGTCCTGAAAGCTGAGTGTGGGTGATGGTCAGGTCAACAGGCTGCTCCTGCCATAAAGTGTTGCAAAACGACGGCTTGCACGGCAGAGAAAAAATGGCAAAAATGCTACAAATCCCGTCTGCACGGAACAGAAGAGCGGAAAAATCAGGAAAAAGGGACACTTTTTATTTTACGCAAACGGCAGATGCGGCAGATGAGATGCGCGCGCCGTGCGCGACTCGAGAGCGGCGGGCGGGGCTGCATGGGGCGGAGTCGCGCCGTGCCCGTGCAGTGCAGCCGTGCCGTGCAGCGGGAGGGTGGAGTAATTGAGGCGCATTAAATAAAAGTTCTGGAAATCTGGGCCCGCGCGCACAGATTCGCATCGCAGCCGCTTTTGTTTTAGTAGTGCAGATGGGGTTAACCTAACGCCGTGTGGATTACTGTGGCTTCCACTGTCACCTTGTCGGAGCCGCCTTTTTAAACGTCTTCATTGGTTTCAAAGGTTCCGTTGTGGACAAGGGAGCTGGAAAGTGCTTCTTGTCCCGGATTTTGCCCTTTTACGCCAGTACCCTGTGCCGCCAGTGGTATCTTTTTCCACAATTACTGTAGTACTCTACGTCTTGGCTCTTGACTCTACTGTACTCCTCTCTTTTTCCACTACTATTACTGTACTCTACTGCTCTCTATTGTGTGCTTGTAATAAAATACAATACGTGTATATGGGAGGCAGGTCGCTATGCCCGTTGTATGACGTATTATATGAAGGACGCCGGACAGAGATGCCATTCCACGTACAGCGCATTAACAATTGTTTCCCTCCATGTTAAGTACGTTTACTTCCTCTAATTTAATCGTCCATGTGGCTGGTACAAGATGAAGTTTAGTTTTTCCAATCACAAAGATTCTGGCCAAAGATAAACTGTAACCAGATATATTCTATACAAGTGTGGTTCAAGTGGTCCATCAAGTCATTGTCTTCTCCTCCTTTTTTATGACAGTAACGCCATTGGACCTTCAGTAACCATTTTTGAAAATTCATTGGTGTAGGAGTATGTTCCCAATCGGCTATGCTGCCCCAACATTCAATGTGACATTTTTGGAAGTTTGAAGCTTGGAAATCATTGATAAAATATGCCCCTGCTGAATTGTATAGTACACATCTACCGAAACTTTACTGGCAAAAGAAAACTCTAGGTTTCTTTAGCACTGAATTTATGGTGACAATATTACGCTGAGATTTATAAACTATATATATTGAGCATCAATTGTCTCATAGTTCATAGGGAATAGTGGCAATGCATACGTGGTTAGAATAGTAACACAAAAATATGCTGCCACAGCTAGTCACTTACAGTAGCCAGTGCTGCCTAATTTGGTTACAGCTAAACTGTCAAATAGGGCTGCTAATGGGGCGGGGTTGAACGGGTATTTTGGGCGGGTTTTAATCACGGTATGCTTATTGGGGCGGGTGGAAGCGGGTGACATTTGTGAAACGGGTTGGGGCGGGTTGGGTTGACGACACAAACGGGTTGGGACGGGTTGGGGCTCTATGGTCATAGATCGGCGCAAAAAGTCATATATCATCTTTCGTCGTGACTTCGGGTTGGGGCGGGTTGGGGCATTAAGCCGACGGGCGGGGCGGGCGCGGGTGGTAGTTAGGGTTTTTAAAATATGGGTTGGGGCGGGTTTGGGGCGGGTTTAAACCCATTAGCAGGCCTACTGTCAAAGAACATGATCGTACTCGTACGTATCTTGTAATATTTTTCTTTGGGCGACAATCCGTCTCTTGCAATCGATACCAGAGCCTCGAGATGCCGTTCTAGTTCTAGACTGCATACATGCACAGGGCACAGCAACCTGAATTCTTTGTTTCCATTGTACTAGCATCGGCGAATGGCGATGCCTCTCTTTCTTTAAAACAAAAATGGCGATGACTCTCTCGGTTGCCACATTCCCAAGGACAAATCAAGGCCTTCAACGCAAGCAAATGTTTGTCCACCACCCCGACATGTCAACAAGCTAGGCACAAGGCATCGTATAGTACACCGTGCCACCATGTACGACCTGGGACGGGGAACCGTGCACCCTAGCGTAGGCTGGCGTACGTGGCCGCCGCGGCGCGCTCGCTTGTGCGTGCAGACGCCGTTGCCCGCCTCCCGCGCCGGCGTGCTCACGTGCTCGACTGCTCGAGGTCAGCGCTCGCTGAGACCGGGCCGGCCGGCCGCCGCCACGCATGGCATGGCATGGGGGCGAGCGCGGCGGGTCAGCCAGCAGCTTTTCCGTGGAACGGCGAGCAGCAGAGCGAGAGCGGGTCGCTTGCCGTTTCGTCCACGGGGGCGACGACGCCCGCTCTCCCATGCGCCGCGCCGCGCCGCGAGTGGACGCAGTTCACCGCGTCAGAGAGAGTGAGAGTGCACTTGTTACTGCGAACAAAACCAGCCAGCCGCAAGTCATGTTTCTTTCAAAACGCCACTGTTGTAATGGTTGGTGGATAGGTAATTTGTGTTTAACTAAAATTACTGCTTGATTTGTTCGTCTGTGTTGTACTGTGTAATTTTTTTTAAAAAAAAGGAAATCGGGATGTTCGATACTTCTTTGAACTGAAGTACTACGAAGACTTAGGGTGCCGACCTGTCTTTGTTGAACCGATTATGGCCTGGCACATGCATATACAGGCTTAATTTTTTTTTTTAGTTTTTTTCGAACTAAGTTGATTAAAAACTGCTTGAGAGATGAAGAGAAACTTGCACAAGATAAACTTGAGGGTTGAAGGGAAACTTTCTCCAGATAGCTGGCTAGCTGCAGGTAACGTATGGTAGGAGTCGGTTGGTTCCTGCAAACCCCAGGTCCATACGTGAACAATCTTTAGGATACTGACATGGTAAAAGCAGCAAACCATATGGCCAAGGAGTATCTGCACGGTTGGCTGAAAGCCTGAAACTCTCTCACACCAATCAACGTAGGAAACGAGCAGCATTTACAAAGAACTATACACAAATACTGGTATGAAGTATGAACAAACGGACACACACCATGTGGTCATATGGAACTCTGTTTTAGAGGCCGTGTTGAGAACGCACAGAACATGAACCATGGCCTTCACAGGCGTTAGCTCTAAACGGCGGGAAATGCACGATTTATCAGAAAAGGGGCACAATTCTTACATCAGCAACAATTTCACGGAGCTTGAAAGCTAAGTCTGTAGATCAGGGTTTATTAGATTATTATAAACATCCAAATATATGCAGCTTCGTGCTCACATGATATGATCCCAAGGAGGAAAAGGCTGCTTGAAAGGAGAAGACAAAATTGTACGACATAATAAACTAGGCATGCTCGTTCAAGATTCAGAGGCAGTTTGCTCCAGATTCACTTCCGCCCTTCTCGGAGGATCTAGCTGCAGGTAGGTATAGGGCTCAGTTGGTTCCTCCCTGAAAACCACAAGTCCATTTGTGAAATATTGTCGATGCAAATCAAAAAGGATAATCTAAGGGTCAGAATACTAATTGCAGATTCTCAATGTTGATTGAAATAAGCATGCGGAAGAATATAGTGTGCGCGCTTCTGGATCATGGTTTAAGAACACCTAGTGTTCCCACACAGCCTAGCTTGTGGCAAAGAAAAAGCTCACGATAGTTTAGAAGTTTGGCACAGCTAAGTGGCACTTGCTACAATGCCATGGGCATATGACGTGTGTGACCTAGCTCACAAGACCCTGCCATACCAAAGTTGTGAACCAGATGCTTGCCTAACCAAGCCAAACCGTTATCCTAGTTAGGTCATCTGGTTGCACGCAGCACGCTTGAATTGAGTTCTCAAGTTGGTGTCTTCTGTAAAATAGTTTCCTGAAGTACTTAATCTTACTTTTATAGGAATACATTCATGTCCAATATCAAATATGTCACGACATTAGAGGTTTTCACAACCTTTTCAAGTCATGGCACAGTAGAAAACTATACTTCTTATTCATTTCAGTGCCATTTAATTGCTTATATGCTGTTTTAACCTTGGCTTCTTTGAACTGGTTGCTCCTGTCCAGGTTGCCTATGTATACCAACTTGGCCAAATGACTAACCAAGCTTTGATGCACATCATATGCCAGGTTTCACATCTATCCTATGCATAAAAGAACATGCACTATCCTTCAAGCAACGGCAACCTAACTAAACAGAACCTCCTTCCCAAAAAAGATGCAACATCAGTACGTCACATGTGGAAGCAGGCAACCGAAAAGGCCATTTTCTGAGAGAAACTAACTAGCTGATGGCACAACTAGTTGCCCAGTCCCAGTCCAAAAACAGTGCAGGCAGTCACTCCATGAACTATGGTGATTCACATCAATGGTGAGGGAGCTCATATAACTTCAGCAAGAATGCCACAACCCAAATTACAAGTGCATGCACTTCAGTAACTATGTCAGTTATAGGGAAAATAAAATTGAGCAAAGCCATGCATAGTTACTAGTGGATATCCTCAATGTGCTCCTTGATAAATAGTTTCAAACCAACAAAACCTTATCACTTGAGAGATTAACCTTCATGAGCAATCTCCACAGTTACTAGTTAATATCCTCCTCAATAAAAACATAGCAAAGATATAATCTCCGCAGTTACTAGTTAATATCCTCCTCAATAAAAACATAGCAAAGATATAATAAACAAGATATAGTGGCCCTCCTTAAGCTCACTCTACTCAGTACATGCGTGCTTAGATTTCCTAAATAAGAGTTTGTCTATTTCTGTTTATCATCAGCCCAGTGCTCAATGCATTAGAACCATAAAGTGTCTCCCATCTTATTGCAGCTCAGATTAGATATGCCGAAAGCTCAGCACATAGATATTATAAGGTACACCTACCCAGGTTCCGAGCGCATGCATTGCCAGAAGAGCTTGAACGGACCTGGAACTGTCTTAAATGGGTTCCCTTCAAAGCAAGCCTGCAAAATGACAAAACAGAAGTATGTTCAGCATATGTTTAACTATAAAAATTTCGGGCTTAACAATGCAGCACATGATCTAATGTTGTAAAATCATTAGAACTAAAGCCAATAGCTTCATCTTTATATGGAAAACATGTGGTAAATGGCTATGTCTGTCAGGTGCTCACTACCAAAAATCTGAAATGGGGCAGCCAGGCAGGATCATAGTTGTTAAAATCGTGATTCTAAGGCCAATCTTAATTAGTCAGGTTGATTCTATGATTATGCTAAGTATAATCTATGATTTTATGATTTTGGTAGTTATATGATCCTACGATTTACAACCCTATCATTAGAGTTCGATTCAATTGAAGATCACAATTTTAACAACCTTGGGTAAGATTGCGGGACGCTGGCAGCTCAGTGTTAGCACATAGCACGGCTACCATGTCATGACAGTGGACAACTCCAACTGACTGGTGAATGGTGATGGTTTTCATGCCGTCCTATACTGAAAACACTACACCTATGTCATGATGTTATCAGTATTTTTTCAGGGCTATAACAGAAACATGAAAGCGTCAAGGATGGTTTCTTCAGCATTCCTAATTGTGTTCTTAGGCATAAATATGGGGTTTATTCTATCATGAAAGACGGCACATCAGCCAGGTTGGCTATTTTCTCATTCCAATCTTTGCTTTCCAGATTTGTATTGGAGCTTAAAATAGTAGCCTGAAATCATTAACAGCGGCACAAAGCAGAATCAGTCCTCATTAAAGGTTGTTGAATCATTGTTCTACTAGGGTTAATTTATAAGTAGGAGCCTTAGGTGGCAACATTATGCCACAAGCATATCAGGAAGACATTTCAAGTGAGCAAAGTTGAGTTATAAGCCCTGATGGCTGAGAAACATTGGGGACGAAACGACACAATGCCAGTGGCCAGCCTGGTCCCAATTTGAAGCGACACTAAGTTGGTCACAATCAAAATCAACGGCGGTAATAAGGTACTGAGGATACATCACTAAACTGGCCAAGAATCATCATATCCCCATTCAGAACTTGAGATGCTTATGAGCCATGACTAGTCCCATTCATTTGTTGGACACAATGGGCCGACTGCTAGAAGCAACATGTGACAATAGGGCGAGCGGACCTGGACGACGTCCTCGGCGCGGTCGTTGCAGCGGTGAGCCTTGGGCTGCCGCGTGTCGCCCTCGGGCAGACCCCACGGGCTCTCCCGCCGCGGCACCGGCCTCTCCGCGCTCATGCCGCCCTAATTCTTCCACCCACCACCAGCTCTTCTCTTCTCTTCTCCCCTGCCCCACTTCCCTCCTGAACTCAAAGAATAGAAAAAAATGAGTCAGATTCACCAGCACGACGCACCCATCTACAAATCCTCAGATCACAGCAACGCAGGAGAGATCGGATTCAAGACAGGCACACAGAGCGACCTCGCCTCCTACCAGTGGTAGAGCCAGTTTTTACTCATGACTAGTTTTTACTCATGATGAAATGAAAATAAATAGTGTCTAGTGAGGTGTTATATTGCATCTTCAATCATCCATATTTCTAATTTCAATTCAATCCAAATGAAATATTAAATCTGAATAGAAATTCAGTTGAGATTGAAGAGGGAAAAAAACTGCTCACACTGTCACACAGTAGACTGGGCAGCTTGGGGCCGGCCGACCGGCGCCAGAGGCCTGGAGGGCGGGGGTGAGGGCCGGCGACCGTCAGCAGGCAGCCGGCGAGTCGCCCTGCGAGGCGGTGCCGGGGATGCCACGGATGCGGAGCAGCAGAGGGAGTCGGGATGCCGGCGGGATGAGCGGCTCCGAGCTCCGGCGGCGGCTCGCCTCCTGCCCTCCTTCCGTGCGCGACTACGACGAGGGCACGGCTCTTGCGGGCGGTGGGAGTGGGGACAGAGAGAGGGGATATTGGGCTCTTGCGGGTCGCATGACTGGGCCTAGAAATTTTGGGGCGTGACACTGACCAACTGGACCATGCCGGCCTGGTTTCATATGGAAGCGGAACCGAGTGAGCAGCCCAAGAGCGTCCGAGGTGCATGGCCCATGAGAAGAACACGGCCCGAATTCCGCCGGAGGAAAGGAAACCCAAACCCTAGACCGCGGCGGGCGCCTCCGCATAAAAACCACAGCGCTTCTATTCTAGGTCCGCCGCCGCCACCACTCGCTGCAGCCTCTCGACCGGATAGGGAGCATCGGAGCAGGGGGCACGCCGCTGAAGCCCTTCCGTCCTCCGTTCAGCTGCCGCCAAAATGGTAAGCCGCCTTCTTCGCCGCCTCTCTCTGTTCCTCGCCGCGCTGTACCTGGCTGCCCTGCCCTTGTTGCACATATAAACGAAGCTGGAAAGTATACGTTTTACTCGTTTTACTTTGTGCACCGATACACTGAGATCACGTTTAGGCACAACAAGCCAAATCGATTTGGATTTGACCTCCTATTTTCTGTCAGTTCTTTAGATCCAGAGGTCCGTAGAGTATTTCCTTACCCATGATGTCAGAAGTGCAGAAGAAGGTTTTGTAAAGACACATAATTTCGAAGTTGTGTTGCAAACTCTCAGACTTGAGCGGATATCTTGCAGCTTAGATTAAAAATTGTAGATGTATGATTGTTAACATGAATGAGTTCAATGTCATCTTATATAGTAGCATATGTTTGTAGTCGAGGAGGAAGACCAGGGAGCCCAAGGAGGAAAATGTCACCCTTGGACCCACTGTCCGTGAAGGAGAGTATGTCTTCGGTGTTGCACACATCTTTGCATCCTTCAATGACACCTTCATTGTAAGTGCTGTGTATGTTCTATCTGTGGATAGACCTTTTCATTTCATTCCATAGTTTAACTGTGTTGTTATAATATGCATGCATTCCTTATAAGTGCTGTATATGACCAATCTGTGGATAGACCTTTTCATTTCATTCCCTGGTTTAACTGTGTGATGTTGTAATATGCAGCATATCACTGATTTGTCTGGGAGGGAAACTCTGGTTCGGATCACTGGTACCGTCCCTAAAACCTTGGTTCATGTTTGACCTTGAAAGCTGTTGTATTTTGATTTAACTGTTATGTGCTATAAACCATGTAGGTGGCATGAAGGTCAAGGCTGATCGTGATGAGTCGTCACCTTATGCTGCTATGCTTGCTGCTCAAGATGTTGCACAGCGTTGCAAGGTTTGTGTAGTGAAGTCTAGAATTTCATTATAGAGTTCTACTGCAATTGCTCATGTCTGTGTATTTGATTAACCAAATTGAAGCCTAAGATTGTGTAGGGATACTTTAGAATTGCTGTATCCAGATAAGTAATAGTTTGTGAGTTGTTCTTTTGTTGTGAAGTTAATAATTTCGTTACAGAGGTTCTACTGCAATGAGCAATTGCGTATTGATTTGTCTGTGTATCCAAAGATGATGTTTGCTTAATTAAGTTGAAGCCTAGGATTATGTAGGGGTGGTTTAGAGTTGCTGTATCCAGAAAAGTAATTTGGTATTTGGTGTTTTGTCCTCAGGAGCTTGGTATTACTGCACTGCACATTAAGCTTCGTGCCACTGGAGGCAACAAAACCAAGACCCCTGGACCTGGTGCTCAGTCTGCTCTCAGGGCTCTTGCTCGTTCTGGGATGAAAATTGGACGCATTGGTAAGAATTCTGAATCTTGCATGGGCCAACCGTACTTCTTATCTTTAGTTGCATCAGTTGTCATAACTTATTGCTTTAGTGTTTCTTCTGTATGCTAATAATGCAACATTTGTGTTATGCGCAGAGGACGTTACCCCGGTGCCCACTGACAGCACCCGCAGAAAGGGTGGTCGGAGGGGAAGGAGGCTGTAGCCGTATCTTCTGCGTGCTATTTGCCATCTCTTGGCGGTGTCCATCAAGAAGCTAGTCCTTTCTGGGGTAGTGCTGCTGTTTAAATGCTTGTCAAGAGGAGCTTTGATGACCAAATACCGTTAGTCTCAAATCTATGATGTTGCATGGATAATGTTTTTGGTTGAGGAATTGTCATGTAATATTTAAATGCTAAATATGCATTTTCACTCAATATAAACGTGTGTTAGAGTAATTTCCCGCTTTGATGAAGTGCAGTGCAGCAGATTTGCGCGTTTTGCTTGCTGTCTTGATCTGAATACGAGTTTCTGAAGATTTCTATTTGTTGGTTGTATCGTAAATGGCAAAATGGCTGATAGCAAACACCATTTTTGTTTTTGGCTTTCTAAATTTCAAATTTATTTGATTTGTTTAGGATAAAAATGCAGGTAGAAGAGAACATTTGACCGACTCAACCTTAAGCTGGGGACACATGAACAATTGGCATCGTTATGTATAAGCTGCATAATGGTCATATATTATATAGTCTATAAAAGCTGCAACTTGAATTAATAGAAAATAAAATTCTATTAACTTTATATGTCAACCTTGAAGCACACCAGAAGTCACCCTAGGCAAAATATCTGATACTCATTACCCAAACCTGAACTACCCTGAAATGAATTACCCAAACCCGAAAATATTTTGGGTAGTTCGGATATTAACTTGAGATGCCTGAAATTAATTCCGTGAGGACATAGTTGTAGTCCAAATTTACTTTATATTTTAGTTCCAAATTTATTTCACAATTTAAACTGAAATAACAAAGGAAAGCCGGATGTAAACGCTTAACCTCATGTCGTGTCATATAGGTCTACGGCAGCTCGTGGGCAAGCTGCTCCGAAAGAGGGGAGAGATATCATATGGGCATCGTAGGGGCACGCTTTAGATGAAATCAAGTGTCTATTGGGCCTTATTCGTTAGAGCTAATTAGTCCCTTGCTTAGGGGCCAAGTAAAATCTCTCTATAAATGAGAGGAGATATAATGGCCATGACAACCTAGGATTTGATTGCTTTGGTTTGGATCGATTCCCATGGTTTCTTCTTTCGACAACGCCTTGCGTGCCCTCGCCGAGGAGCATCGGCGGATATTTGAGCAACTCCGTCATCTGTCCATAACACTAGATCATCTAAGGGTGTTGCTCAACATGGAGGTACGTGAATGTTGGGCAACAGTACTCCTACAGGTAGCAACATTGGGACTCCTGGCACGCCGGCAGGTGCAGTCTCTCTGAGGGGAGAAGCGCCTAATCTCGAGGGCCATCCCATGGCCATCATCGTAGGAGTACACATAGTGCGCCTGCTAGCGGTAGGGCGAGGTTTCCTTGTTCGGCGGGCGGTGCGGAAGTTGGTTGTATCTGCTCTAGTTATAGCAATGCTTGGTGTTTGATGACCAAATGGGACTGTCACAGCCGCGACGGGGGGGGCGGCGGTGGCGCGGTTGGGTGGCTGCCCTAGGGCAGCGAGGGGTGGTGGCGTGGCGCGCACGGGAGGGCGGAGGCGGCGGCGGGGTAGCGAGAGGGCAAGAGCGGGAAATATTTTTCCTTTATTTGCTTGTCCATAAGAGATTACATCATCCTTGTTTATATAACTCTCCTATGGGACTTGTATCTCAAGCAATCTCTAAAGGTTTCCTTATATTTCCGAATACCTTTTACAAGCTAACTCCTATTCTTTTCCTAATAGGAGATTTTCCTTATAGATTGGAATATCTCCCGCACACCAAAAAGTCCTAATCCTAATCCGAATCGATGACGATGTGATGGAGGGGAGGGAGGCGGGAAGGCGGCGGCGGCAGCCCTCCGGGCGGTGCGTCCGCCCCCTCTCATGGGCCAGCTCGCCCGGCCCGGGCCGCCCGACCCCTTTGGGCTGGGCTGGTCCTGTCTTGTGCGGATGAGACTAATGTGTTTGCTAATGATTATTTTATAGTCTCGAGGTTGCAAACATGGCTTGGACGAAGGTGACTTAGCGGTCCGATAATCAACACATCAAGCAAGATCCTATAAGCTCAAGAGAAGTTCCCAAAGATCAAGCATTGTCCAAACCATGAAAATGGAACCGAACCCAAAGCAAAGATCACAAAGAATCAAGACAAAAAGAAGGTTTTGGGGACACCAGACGCGTCCGATCAGGACAACATCCGACCAGCTGAAGACCAAGCGGATTCAAGCAGATGAAGAGCAAACGCTCAACATTATTTTTGGTGTGTCCGATGCAGAAGATAATTTGCATCAGCGGGTCCGGGCAATAAAAGTGTGCGCTGACTGAGGAGCACCTGACGTTGTGTGCGTCCGATTGACATAAACCAGACACGTCCATTCGGCGTTTTGAAGGTTTTAGACCTTACTGCTATGCACCGGACCCTGCATCAGGTAACCAACACTAGCGCGTCAGGTCAAGTAAACAGCGAGCTAACTTCGTCTCCAACGTTCGGCTTGACCTCCAACGGTCGGGAGGACCGGACGCATCCGGTCAGGGTAACCAGAGCGTCCGGTTAGTAGCTGCAACGCGGAATCTCGTCTCCATCGTCTACTTTCAAAGTGGGGGCTATAAATACCCTATCTAACTGGCCATTTGAGGTATAGGAGTGAGGAAACAAACCAAGAGTGTTTGTTCACCACTTTAGAGCTCTCCACTTGCATAGTGTTTAGTGATGCATTTGATGATTAACATAAGTGCTTTGTGAAGTGCTTAAGATAGTTAGACATCTGCTTATGCGCTTACTTTAGGCTTAGTCTTAGTGTTTAGTGAGGTTTGCGTATCTCTTGTCACCTTGGTGCTTGCGTGCACCATTGTTGTACTCGGCGAGGCTTGTAGTCTTGCGAGACCACACCAACCGCGTTTGTGGTGTGCCTACCACCGTGTATCCAAGGGGAAAAGGCTTGCAACGGTTCAGCCAGAAGCTTGACAGTGAAGACGGCGGGAAGCATACGGGAGAGGCTTGCCGGAAGACACGTCGGAGACCCGCTTGCGAGTGGGGAAGGCCGAAGGCTATCCACATTTACCCAACCGGGAGATTGGCCCTTGCGAGAGGGCTCCAACGAGAATTAGGGGGATATTCGCGCTTCTCGATACCTCGTAAAAAGTGTCGGAGTCATCGACAAGAGTTTGCATCTCTATTACCTTTACGCCCGCATTTATATGTGTTATACCTTGGTTGTGTGATTTTTCTTTCCTCACTTAGTTGATAGGATTGGAATCTAGGTTGCATAACTCTTTTAAGGTAGAATCGCAACGCACCTAGCAAAACCATAGTTGCACATATATATGGTTTACTTTCTTTTAATAGGTTTGACTAGGTAAAGTTAGAGGTCATAGTTAGAAGTAGAATTTTAAGTTTGAGTAAAATTCACTATAGGTTTTGAACTTGTTATGAGGTCTCATCTAGGTCCATGTACTTAAGAAACTAGGTAAACAAGTCCCTGAAATTGTCACGAGGTCTCATCCAGGTCCAAGGTCCAAAACCGGGTTTGATAGGCGGTTTTGCTACAGTAAGTGGTTTTTGTCTTTTTCTTTTTTAATTTAGATTGAATCTTTAAAAAATCATAGTAAATTATAGAAAAATCATAAAATAAAAAAATCTAATTCTTTTGGACTTCACGTGAGTAGATCTAAAAGTGAACATATAATATAGTATACTTTAGTACAAAATTTTTGTTGTACCTTTAGATCCATGCTTTTCTATAATTAATTGAAATAATTCGTAGCTGCACTTCTAATTATTTTATTGAACTAAATCATATCATATTATATACTCACTAGCGTAGACATGCACATGTGGAGTCAAACAAAATTACATTTCTGTTTTATATATTTTTTTTTATTTACTATGATTTCTTTAAAGATTCAGCCAAATAAATAACAAAGAAAAAAAAAAAAAGCTTCATAGCAAAAAATTTTGTACTAAACTATACCATATTATATATTCACTTGTAGATCTACTAATGTAAAATTTTGTACTAAAGTATACTATAATATATGTTCACTTATAGATCTACTCACGTGAAGTCCAAAAGAATTTGATTTTTCATTTTATGATTTTTATATAATTTACTATGATTTTTGAAAGATTCAATCTAAATTGAAAAAGAAAAAAAAAGACAAAACCACTTACTGTAGCAAAACCGTCTACCAAACCTGGTTTTGGACCCGGATGAGACCTCGTGACAAGTTCAGGGGGACCTGTTTACCTAGTTTCCTAAATAGATGGACCTAGATGAGACCTCATGACAAGTTTAAGGACCTACAGTGAATTTTACTCTTTTAAGTTTCCTAATTCAACCCCCTCTTAGACGTCATGATTCCCTTCGCTTGGTACACCAAACAGTGGTTATAATTCTTTATTTGTGAAGTACCTCCCAATCATGAGAGTGGAAGATAATGTGCTTCTGAATCAAGTCCATAAGGTTATCATCGGCAGCACTCTACTGAGACAAAATTATGGGAAAAAAAGCAGTGTGAGACAAACTACTGAAGCATCTTATATAAAATATTATAGCAAGTAAACAACAAAGATTATAAATCTGAGCCACTACAAATATGATAGATTAAAAAATAGGAAAGGAAAGAACACATAGAGTAAAGGAATGGGAAAGAAAGAACACATAGAGCAAATATGTCCATGCACCGGATGGCTTTGCAATTGACGCATTGCTAAATACAGTTAAACTCCATTTCTATTCCATATAGTCTCATTTACAACAACAGTTTCTTGAATGCTTGCAGGGAAATAAAGTAACAAGAGTACTTCTGGTGATGAGTACCAAAACTTTTAGACTAGGTGCAATGATTAATTGGTAAGCGTGCTAAGTCATCATACAAACTTTGATCAATCTCGAATTAATTGATAATCAAAATATCTCTTACAAATAAAGTGAGTAACATGGCAGCAAGTATGCCAACTTCCTTATCCATGGATTTCTTTTGTCGCCGGTTTCGAAGGTGAACCTATAGTAACTTTTTCTCCTTATTTGTCAAGCCACAAGTACATACAGATGCTTCATTTGTTGTGTGTTTTGGATAGACGAATGTTTTTTCAGTCAGATAGACGAAGACTGGGGACTGAATTTTCGGTGTTGTCACGATGAGGTCAAAAATAGAGGCAAAGGTTCATGGTCGTTGCTTATTCCCAGATCCTACTGTATGTTCTCTCTCTGTAAAATGACAGACATGGAAATACATGATTATTTGGGTTTAGGATTCGGTTCATTTACATTTATTTGCATGTACGTATAATGTAACTGCCAAAGCAAATGACATCTTATTTTTCTCATTAAGCATGTCAGCTTACTTTTCCATTCACCTACATACAAAAGCTTTGGTACATTGAATCATGTTGTGAGTCCATTGATAAGTATGAGACCCCAATTCTTTTCTATTGTGCCCGTGGTAACGCGCGGTGTTCATGCTAGTGCTAAAAGAATTTGCAGCAGACCAACTGGGCCATGCCGGCCTGGTTTTGTACCGAAGCGGAACCGAGTGAGCAGCCCAACAGCGTCGGAGGCGCATGGCCCATGATAAGAACACGGTCCGAATCCCGCCGGAGGAAAGGAAACCCTAGACCGCGGCGGGCGCCTCCCCATAAAAGCTTCTACCCCCGCCGCCGCCGCCACTCGCTGCAACCTCTCGACTGGATAGGGAGCATCGGAGCAAGGGGCACGCCGCTCAAGCCCTTCCGTCCTACCTTCAGCAGCCGCCAAAATGGTAAGCCGCCTTCTTCGCCGCCTCTCTCTGTTCCTTCCGCCCTATTTTCTCAGTTCTTTAGATCCAGAGGTCCATAGAGTATTTCCTTACCCATGATGTTAGAAGTGCAGAGGATGGTTCTGTAAAGACACAGATAATCTCGAAGTTGTGTCGTAGAATCTCAGACTTGAGCTGATATCTTGCAGCTTATATTAAAAGTAGTAGATGTATGATGAACACCGAAGTTGTAGGAAATTTTGTGTATATTTTTCTGTACTTAATCATCATATTTTCAGCCAGTGGCCCTTGCAGCAGCCGGTGTTGCGCCTTTTCTTCATCTGACTATATATGTTTTACTTGGATAATTGTTGACAATATACATCGTGATGCAAGTCTTGTTAGAATTCTTGAAATGGTTGTCTTGCTTAGTTTACCGAGACTGATTTGCTGTTGAATGCCAACTCCACTATGGTCTACTCTTTACTGGGTTGATTAGTACCCAGTGGCGGAGCTATGAACTTTTGACGCCTAGGGCCGCTGTCAATACGCACCTAGCGTTAGCATAAGGTCAAATACCGCCCGCACTGGGTTTAGTACCGATAGATAAAACAACTTATTTATAAATGCATAATTTTAGATTATATCCTACTTTCATACTTAAATCCACAACATAGTTGACAGAAACATGAAAATGCAACCGTGACTGACCTTGTGACGCTAGCACTCCCGATTGTAGTTCTACTTGTGCAGATGCAACCGATGACTGACCTTGTGACTCTCCTTGTATGATTGGGGTAGGAGCCGGAGTAAAAAGGATTTTATTGACTTCATTCCATTCCCTGTCCCTGCCTGCTCCTCTTCATTTGATTCCGATCAGGAAGAGTTAAATAAGAGATTAGAAATTAAAACTATAGAAATTAGAAGGATAAGGATTACTCTTTGCCATGACTTACCACTTACCGATCAATCAAGGATGCTGGATAGTGGATGCGCACAGACTGTACAGTCAATGTGCGGTGATCAACTTAGATCAAGGAATCAAGAATCCATCTCCGTGCTCAGGACTGTCGCTGCTTGAACGATCCCTCTCCCCACTGCCTTGAACGATCCCTCTCCCCAGTCCAGCCCTGCCTGCTGCCACTGCACGGTCGCAGGTCAGCAGCGGCAACAGAACAGGCGACGGCGCTGCACGGCTTCAGTCCTTCTTTCTTGACCGCGGCCAACAGGAGGGCAGGCAAGCGCGCGGCGCCCAGCGGACAGCGGGCAGCGGCCAGCAGGAGGGCGGCGGGCGGGCAGGAGGCGGCGCGCGCGCCCAGCGGCCAGGAGGCGAGGCGGCGCAGTCGAAGAACAGTAGAGGACGCCGAGTCTCGCGACGATTCAGCTTAGCGAGAAGGCCGCCGAGCACGTGGATTGCGCCCCGCCGAAGTCAGAACAGAGAGGTGTCGATTGAGCTCCCCGGCCGCCATCGGTTGGCCCAAAACCAAGGGCCAGGCCTAAAAACATAGAATTTGCTAATGATTTTTTTGGGCCGCGACTAGGGCCACGGCCCTAGTGGCCCAAGGCCCAAATCCGCCCCTGTTAGTACCTTACTGTATTGTGCTCAAATAGTATCGTTTTGACTCTCATAGGCTCTTACAGTCACATCATGACTATATCAACTTAGGTTAACTCGTGTACTGTGAAATAGTTTCTGGAGGTTGTTAACATGAATGAGTTCAATGTCATCTTATAGTAGTATATATGTTTGTAGTCGAGGAGGAAGACCAGGGAGCCTAAGGAGGAGAATGTCACCCTTGGACCCACTGTCCGTGAAGGAGAGTATGTCTTCGGTGTTGCGCACATATTTGCATCCTTCAATGACACCTTCATTGTAAGTGCTGTGTATGTTCTATCTGTCGATAGACCTTTTCGTTTCATTCCCTAGTTTAACTGTGTAATGTTGTAGTATCATGCATTCATTGTAACTGCTGTGTATGTCCTATCTGTGGATAGACCTTTTCATTTTATTCCCTTGTTTAACTGTGTGATGTTGTAATATGCAGCATATCACTGATTTGTCTGGGAGGGAAACTCTGGTTCGGATCACTGGTACCGTCCTAAAACCTTGGTTCATGTTTGACCTTGAAAGCTGTTGTATTTAGATTTAACTGTTATGTGCTATAAACCATGTAGGTGGCATGAAGGTCAAGGCTGATCGTGATGAGTCGTCACCTTATGCTGCTATGCTTGCTGCTCAAGATGTTGCACAGCGTTGCAAGGTATGTGTAGTGAAGTCTAGAATTTCATTACAGAGGTTCTACTGCAATTGCTCATTGGTTTGTCTGTGTATCCAAATATGATGTTTGCTGTTGTTAAAAGAAAATGATGTTTGCCTAACCAAATTGAAGCCTAGGATTCTGTAGTTGGTCTTTTGTTGTGAAGTCAATAATTTCATTACAGGGGTTCTACTGCAATGAGCAATCGTGATATTGATTTGTCTGTGTATCCAAAGAAGATGTTTGCTTAATTAAATTGAAGCCTAGGGTTATGTAGGGATGCTTTAGAGTTGCTGTATCCAGAAGAGTAATTTGTTATTTGGTGTTTTGTCTGCAGGAGCTTGGTATTACTGCACTGCACATTAAGCTTCGTGCCACTGGAGGCAACAAGACCAAGACCCCTGGACCTGGTGCTCAGTCTGCTCTTAGGGCTCTTGCTCGTTCTGGGATGAAAATTGGACGCATTGGTAAGAATTCTGAATCTTGCATGGGCCAACCGTACTGCTTATCTTAACTTAAGCTGAGGTTGCTTCAGTTGTCATAACTCAATGCTTTAGTGTTACTTCTGTATGCTAATAGTAATGCAACATTGTGTTATGCGCAGAGGACGTTACCCCAGTGCCCACTGACAGCACTCGCAGAAAGGGTGGTCGTAGGGGAAGGAGGCTGTAGGCATACCTTCTGCATGCCATTTGCCATCTCTTGCGGTGGCCATCAAGGAGCTAGTCCTCTCAAATCTATGATGTTGCATGGATAATGATTTTGGTTGAGTAATTGTCTTGTAATATTTATATGCTAGATATGCATTTTCACTCAATATAAACGTGTATTAGAGTAATTTCCCGTTTCGATGAAGTGCAGTGTAGCAGAATTGTGCTGTATTGCTTGCTGATCTGAATGCGAGTTTCTGAATATTTCTATTTGTGTGTTTGTACCGTAAATCGTAAATGGCTGATAGCCAACACCATTTTCGTTTTCGGCTTTCTAAATTTCAATTTTATTTTGATTTGTTTAGGATAAAATTCCATGTAAAACTGGAAGCAGTAAGGTCAAGGACAACATTTGATGTAAACCAAATCAAATGCATCAAGGATGGGACAGATCGACTGCTGCTGAAGGACGAGGAGATCAAGGACAGATGGCGAGAGTACTTCGATAAGCTGTTCAATGGGGAGAATGATAGTCCTACCTCTGAGTTGGGCGACTCATTTGACGATACTTGTAGACGCTTTGTGAGGAGGATTCGGGGAGGCGTAGATCGGGGAGGCTTTGAAGAGGATGAAGGGAGGTAAAGCGATGGGCCCCGATGGCATCCCCATTGAGGTGTGGAGATGTCCGGGGAGCGAGAGCGGTAGTATGGTCGACTAAGCTTTTTAACCTCATTTTTCGGTCGAACAAGATGCCTCAAGAATGGAGACGAAGTATATTAGTACCAATCTTCAAGAATAAGGGAGATGTTCAAAGTTGTACTAACTACCGGGGATTAAGGCGATGAGCCATACGATGAAGTCTGTGGGAGGGGGTTATCGAGCATCGCCTACTTAAGGTCGACAAGTGTGACCCAAAACCAATTTGGGTTCATACCCGGAGGTCGACCATGGAGGCGATTTTCTTATTACGACAGTTGATGGAGAGATTTAGGGAGCGTAAGAAGGACTTGCACATGGTCTTTATTGACCTCGAGAAGGCATATGACAAAGTACCGAGAAACGCCATGTGGTGGGCCTTAGAAAAACACAAAGTCCCAACTAAGTACATTACCCTCATCAAGGATATGTACAAGGATGCGACGACATGTGTTCGAACATGTGATGGCGATACCGGTGACTTTCCAATTAACATAGGACTACATCAAGGGTCAAGATCGAGCCCTTATTTATTTACTTCCGTGATGGATGAGGTCACAAGGGATATACTGTGGTGATATCCCTTGGTGTATGCTCTTTGCCGATGATGTGGTGTTAGTGGATGAGAGTAGAGCGAGGGGTAAATAGGAAGTTGGAGCCGTGGAGGCACACGCTAGAGTCGAAAGGGTTCAGATTGAGTAGGACCAAGACCGAGTATATGATGTGCGACTTTTAGCCCGACTAGGCACGAGGATGAGGATGTCACCCCGATGGACAAGTGGTGGCCAAGAAGGATACTTTTCGGTATTTAGGATCTATGCTACGTAAGGATGGCGACATTGATGAAGATGTTAGACATAGAATCGCAGCGAAGTTGGCTAAGTGGCGTCAAGCTTCCGGCATCCTATGCGACAAGAGGGTACCACGAAAGCTAAAAGGAAGTTCTATAGGACAAATGATTCGCCCGGCGATCTTTGTATGGTGCTGAATGTTGGCCTACAAAAAGGCGACATGTCCAACGACTAAGTGTGACTGAGATGCGTATGTTGCGTTGGTTTTATGGGCATACTAGAAGGGATAGAGTTCGAATGAAGATATCCTGGGATAGGGTCGGGGTGGCTCCTATCGAGGAGAAATTGATTCAACATCGGTTGAGATGGTTTGGACATGTTCAACGGAGGCCTCCCGAGGCGCCGGTGCGTAGTGGAGTTATAGAGCGGGTAGATAATGTAAAGAGAGGTAGAGGTCGACCTAGACCGACTTGGGACGAGGCGGTTAAGCGAGACCTTAAAGAGTGGAATATCTCCAAGGATTTAGCTTTGGACAGGGAGCGCTTGGAGGCTAGCTATTAACGTGCTCGAACCATGACTTTGTTTCCTTTTCTATCTACCCTATCTTTATCCTTACATCTTGTGCCTTTCTACGTTCTTTTTTATGCTTTTATTTCATATGGGTTTCATCTCTAGCCTACCCCAACTAGCTTTGGGACTAAAGGCTATGTTGTTGTTGTTGTTGTTGTTGTACTGTGACCAAGCTTGAGGTGTACCAAAAGAATCTTATTGCTCATTTACACAATTTTGAAGAGACAATAAAAAGATATATTTTTATGTCATCCTTTTGTTGTATTATAGCTGCTCCAAGAGACTTCCTTACCGAGAATTTTCATCCCTACTTTTTCTGTGGACGCCTCGCAATATTGCTGGTGTCGTAAGCCAATTTTTAGTAACCCCTGGTGTCCATGTCCTGCAGTGCAAATGGCAGGCACACATCTCTAGTAGAATCATTTGGCTCCTAGGCCAAGAGCATCAATCCTGCATATCGCAGTCAAATCGATTATTTGGGGAAGGCTTTGCGAAATTAAGTACCTCTTTGATCACTGGACGTCCGTCATTGGGTAACTAGGTGAACTCCTTTGCCACGGGATTTAGAGATGAAATTTCGGTGTAAAGGATAAATACTATAGATTTAAATTATTATGTCAAACGCTTTGTAAAAATATGAAGTTAAAAGTTTGCCTACAAACACATGCGTGAATAAATTATCATAAGCTTGGTTTGTTTCCCATAGTTCTTAGGCATATGCCAATTTGACAGTGGGACTGAAACATGGATCTGACTATAACTAAAATTTTTGGTAGATATATGATGAAACTAAAAACGTGATAATCTTGAGAAGTGTTGTAGAAAAGCTATTGTAATTTTTTTTTAACTCTAGTGATCATTCTTAACAGAGAGAGGATAGCCTCATATAGGCCATGAGGATGTTGGCAGCAATGCAAAGGCTGTTGATGCACAATGCAATCCTGCAAGGCAGTGATCAAGGATGCCTCCTCAGTCATCATGGCGGAAGCTGCAGCTCTAGCGCTGGCAGCATCGATTGTTGTTACCATCTTGGGCTACACACAGGTCTCCTTCCTAACAGATTGTAGCCAACTGCAGCACTTCCTATCGAATTCAGATCATAGCAATCCACCAGATTGGAGAATGAAGGCCTTTACGCAGCAATTAACAACTGTGCTACTAGTATTCAGCCTCATTTATACAAGATCAGTCGCGACTTTGCAAATTCAGTTGCTGACTCCTTAGATAAGGAAGCTCATTTACAAGTCGCTGATACCGTTCATCACCCATGCTTCTTAGAATGCTCCTCCGAGCTCACTTTTTCTCAGTGCCAATTACTTCAGGCACTGATTCTGTACTCAAGACCATGTACTTGGATTCTAGCAAAATCTTCTTGTTGAAATGAAATTATGTTCCTTGTCAAAAAAAAAAAAAAAAAAAAAAAAAAAAAGGCATTGACATAGTTCAGCATGTTCACGACAGTGGCGGGGCCCAGGATATGCCACTCAGGTCTCTGAATGGCGTTGGAGCAAGCAGCTATTGATGTTACTGGTGCGCTGGAGACTGGAGCTTCACATGGCTCCAACTAACATAAGGCGATAAAATCACTGGGGCAGCTGCTTTAAGCCGAGCAAACGTAACAACAGTAAACAGGTACAATTATACAAATCTAGCTGGCACCTGCAGAAACGCTGGTCCAGAACACCCGCGAGTCCGAGTAGCATGAACCTTAGGCCATCTGCAAATGCACACCAAGGCGTTACAAAGATAACAATAAACTTTCTGAAAAGCTGTCCAATACTAGGTTTCTTTTGCAGGTAGTTCACAATATTAGACAGTGCAAATTATTGTTCACTTTAACTTTGTCCCAAGTCAAACTTCTCTAACCTTCACCAAGTTTATAGAAAAAAAAATGCACTAACACTAATATCTACAACATCAAATTAGTTTTATTAAATTATTTATGAAATGTCTTTTGATAGTGAATTTATTCAATTTTTTAAATGTAAATATATTTTTCTACAAACTAGTTTGAGGACAAAGAGATGAACTATATAATTTAGAATGGAAGGAGTAGTTGACATAAGAAACAGACAGTAAAATCAAATCAAGTTCATTTGACAATTTTCAGAAACTGTTGCTTTGTCTAAATATACAGACCAAGATGTGGGTAGTTTTCAAAATGAGATGATTGCTAACCAAACTCTGTACACAGACATCCTTTTTTCATGTCAAAGAAATCCACAGGGAGTTAAGTGTTTCCAGGTTATAATCATAACTTAATGCTCCTGAGATTTCACTTAGTTACAGAGTGCAAAAGGTAGCTTGCAACTTGTCAAAAATAGATTGATTTTTTTCTCTGCTTCTGGCAAACTCAAGAACCCATTACTCCAAAGATTTTTTTTCCTTGTTTTTCAAATATTAATCTTAAGTGTTTCGCAAAAAAAATATTAATCTTAAGTACCAAGAATGATATAGTGTAAGAACAATAATGACCTTGTCGAAAAATATATGTTAGAATGTATTATTTTTTCACAGCTTGTCAAAAAATATTATTATGATGACTGCTACTATTATTACTATTCTATCATCTTTATCTGTGGCTCTCATTGAGTTCCCCTCCAACATGCGCGGTACTAAAAGCTTTGCTGTTGGGATAAGTGTGCCTTTGGAAATCACTATCTTCGCAGAAACAAACCAATGGATTCAAGAAAACTTGCTCATGTTGGGATTTTTGCTTTTCAGTAAACAAAAAGTAACCAATCAGTTGCAAGGGGTTAAAAAACCTGGTTCTACATGTGAAAAGGATGATAGTACATAGTATAACAAAGGGACGATAGGACATAGTATAACAAAGGGATCCATGAACTAGAGTTATTACCAGTTTTGCAGCATTTCTGTTCTTCAATGTCAAAAATGCTGCTTCAGCAAATGCTTGTGCAGCTTGGGCTTCTGCTTCTGCAGCCTCTGCTTCTTTCGCTGCAGCTTCAGCTTCTGCCATGATGGCCTCTGCTTCAGCAACAGCATGGGCAGCAGCCAATGTGAAGCTTCCTCAGCAGTCATTGTTGACATACGTTCCAATTCAGCATCAACTTGAGTTCTGGTAAGGGTTTTACTATCGTTCCATATCTTGACAGGCTCTCTTTGCACATCTTCCAACAGCAGCATCTTGGGGCTTCGGCCCTCTGAACTGGGTGAGCTAGGTGCTATCCTGTACTTCCGATTCACCTGCAATCTCCCAAAGGGCCACATGCTCATAAGTTCTAGATTCTTGGCATGGGTAGTAAATAATGTCTACTGCCATGGTAACAAATAGCCCAATTTCATGGTTTAACAAATGAAACATTCAGATTAGCTCGAAACAAGAAGCATTAAGAGATCAGTCATTAACACCAGAGCCTAAAAAACATACAACACAGAACCATGGTGTTTCGCTAAGCACAAACAAAATAGCAAGCCTGCAGTTCAACAAGGATTGACATGAAACTGAACACTTAACAGTATCCAAAAGCAATTTCTGGTACTTAAAGAGTAAAAACCATGTGTATGCACAGTAAATACAACAAAGATATCGTGGGAAACGTTAATATATACTGTTTTCACATCATCCCAATTGTTCAACTTGCAGGAAAAATAGGATTATGGCGGTTTAAATGAATGCACCCACTTAGTGTGGTATATGGTAGTTTCGCATTTGTAAATAGCTTTATTTCCAGGCATACCTTTATCAATTTGCCACTTGTGGACAAGTCCTTCAGTTTTGCAGATAGTAAGTGATCAAAATCACTAGGTGGCCAATATTGCTCCTACGTAAAACAAGGGTAAGAAACTGATTCCACATGTAGCAAATAAGAGCAATCATGACTTATTTCAACAAGACTGTCAAATAAGCAAGCATGATAATTTCAAACGACATAAGTACTCAGCCAGAAGACACAATGCAACAGTCTTCCTTTCAAAAAGCTGCAAGCGGGTGAACAGAAAGTTGGTTCCACTTCTTGCCTAAAAAGATACAGGAAACCTTATGTTTCCCTACCTATTCCACTAGTTTCTTCTAGTACAATGCAATCAGGTTAGGTAGAGCAGTTTTAGTTTCTGCCTTTCTGGTAATGTTCTACGGTGATCTGACCAAGCTCAAACATATACAGAAAGTGCAAAAAAAGGGCACCAACCATGAAGGTATATAAATTTGAATGAAGGAGACAATGATATTAGACATGACCTTAAAAAAGATACAGTATTAGGAATATTTATTTGAAGGCAACCACTAGGGACATAGATCTAGTACTGGAGAGGAACAAAAGACTGATGCATACCTCTATGTAATTAGCAATAGTAGTTCTGTGTGACCCCGTAGGCTCATTTAGATTCTTTATAGCCTCCATTATAATATTATCTAGCCTGCAGGAAAGCTATTAAACTGAAGTGGACATCAAAAGTATCCAGTTTTCTATTGAAAAGTGATAACAGAGAAAACAAAGGGTTAAATTCCAGCTTTGCGTGTTAACTTAGACATATATAAACACCTTGAGTGAGATTTCTTCGAATTTGATGTGTTCTTTGCTTCACTAGGCAATGCTATAGGCTTATCGTCAACAATCTCATCATCAATATCAGAAGTAACTTTGCTGATTGCCAAGGTGTGCTCGTTATTCTTGGGAGTAGTTCGGGTTCTCTTCACTGCAGTCTTCGCCTTGTCACGAGAACTCGATGTACTGACAATTACGTTCATGTTTAAGCCATTTGTCCTAAGCATTAATTAGCACAGTTGAAAAAAATATGCAAGCTGAGACCGAAGATAGCATGTGGAAATTTACAAATGACTCATAATTTTAACAAACAGAATATGTAATGCTATTCACTAAAACAAGATTATGCAAGAAGAATAAAGCAAAATATCGAACCTTGAGGTCAACATTTGAGCGGGAGCACAAAGTGGAGCTAAATTCTGGATCTTTCAATATTGTGCGCCATTTTCCAACTCCATGCCTTGCTATTCCAGCTCTAAGAGCAGCCTCTTCCTCAGAAGTCCACCTTTGTTTCGAACCCCCATTCTTCTGCCAAATCTCCTCTGATCAGTATAATGCGAACACGAGTGCACCTTCTAACAAGAATTCTATCTGTTAGAACTTTGCACATGCTGGTAAAATAAACAGCTACAAGGAGTATGGCCAGTGATGAACTATATTTGGTCATTGCCCATGCCAAGCATTGAGTATTCTGAAAATGTCCACTATAAGTATATTTGACCAAAAGAATCTAACATGTGCAAGAAAAACCAAACAGAAGTGAAAGATTCTTTCAAGATGTACAACGTATAGCCATTCGTGGGTAAAGCAAATTATAGAAGAAAACATTTTCATACTGTGCCTCAGAGACTCCACATATTTCACATCAAATACTGCCTATCATATCTATTGTAGCATACACATACTAGTCAAATGGTACTGACCTCAACAATGGTCTATGCAACACAACCAGTCAAAGGGGCAGAGGCTTTCCAAGGTAACTTCAGAATTATTTGTTATCAGAAAAAAAAGAGTTAAAACATGAGAAAAGTGGTAACAGACAGGTCCAACTGTCTCTAAGCTTTGCTCATTTATACTGGATACATGAGAAATTCCATTGCTATGTCAAAAACACCATGCTGTAACACCTAAAATGTTAAAAAAACAAAAGAGGAATATCAGCACAAAACATAGACTATTCCAGTGTAACGGGAAAGTAGTACTATAACATAACTCCCAAAAAAGAGGGAAATATAACATAAACAGTTAACAAAATTAACACACAAGCACATTTCATAAAGCGACAAGCCGCTTTACAGTGATTTTTCCCCTTCAAGCTCCCCATTACACCATTCTTAAAGTTCCCACTATTGCTTAAAACGCAGAGGAAAAACAGTTTATATCAAGTTGCTCTAGCTTTTGTAGGTTGCTAAACATGATGAGTATCTAACCAATTTAGCTCTTTCATCACACCTTTTTTGACTAGGACCAACCTGATTAGTCCAGGCTAGGGTTGTTCCTTATTCATTTTGTTCCAAAGGTTTTGTTGTTTTTCTAGTCTTTTAAGGCAACCTTTTCAGAGGGTTTTATTTTTTTTGAAGGGTTTCAGAGGGTTTTATTGTTTGGGAGTGTTATTTCCCTCTCTTTAATACAAAGATACACAGATCTACCTCGATTAAAAAAGGAAACGTCATTCAGGCATCTAAATGGTTAGTTTGAGTAAGACCACACACTGTAGTCACAAGTGCCGGCATAACTGATCCCGCCAAGTGTACCAGTATCACTAAACAATATTATCCATGTTCTAGATTTTAGATTGAATTCATGTGCGAATCCATGATGCAGAAACAAAAGGGCAAATGGAGGACATTGTACACTGATACTTGATACCCATACAGGCATCACAACACTAGCTTTCCTCAAAACTAACCAGATATTGCTTCAGAGCAAAGGACTTGAAATATTTTACCTGCATAACAACTGAGGCAGTAGAAAAATCACAACATCATGTTGTATACCAGTGATTAAAAAAATTCATACAGAGAAACCATCCAGAGAGAGTCCACTGTGTGCACAGACCACAATCACAATGGAAATATCAAACAGAAATAGTGCATGATGGTTTGCTTTTGAATTTTAATCCAAAACTGCTTCACATTCACCGCATCGAAACTGCATATCAAACGTAGCACAGGCCAAGGGCAATCATCCCTCTCTCAGATCCAGGGCAAGGCTTAGCGTGGATCGTGGAGCATGGGGTTCAATCGAACCTGCAATTTCTTTGGAATAAAAAAAGTGCAGCAATATCTCGGATCCAAAGTGCTAGGCGTCATATGGACCTATTGGTTTTGGATTGGAACCAAGCTAGAACTATATATTCTACTCGATACTCCATTACGAAGGAAGCAATCCGGTACCAACTCATGCAGATAGAGAAGAATTTGGATTAACTGCTCTGACAAGCCGCAGCCAATTGTTGAAAATAGAAATCCAACCAAGCAAGGTGTTAGGGCTTACCAGTTACCACTAGAAGAATCGCAAATCCCCTGTTCGGATAGGTCTTGGCTCCACGTCGTGCACTCCAATCCGAAGCCAGTGGAGTGGCGAGAAGGAAGGAAGGAGGGGGGCGGACGAGGAGGTGGAGGACGACGACGATCGGGAGAGGGCAAGAGTGGGCGGCGTGGACCGCGGAAATGGGGAGGCTGGAGCTCGGCGCGGCTCGGGCACCTGTCAAGGAGGGGCGGGTGGTTGCCTTGCTCCCCGTTTCCTCCTCTGCCTTCTCCAAAGCTCGAGCTCGTCCCGCAGAGACCTCGATCCGGCGGGAATGAGCTCGATTTGGATGGCGGGGAACTCGATTTGGATGGCGGGGAGCTCGATCCGAGGGCGAAGCGCGAAGAGGCCGAATCGGGAAGTGAGGAGTTATACTCCGGAGGTGATGAGCAGAAACCGGAGGTGATGAGTGAACCCTGGGAGGAGCTCGATCGGTCGGGCTGCGGGGTGTTTTGCCTGGGTGGAGGCCGCTGATGTTGCTGTCACGGGAAAGGAACTCGGGGATCGCCCACAGAGCAGGGGGGGGGGGGGGGTTTGACAACTCCACAGAGCACGATCCATGTCGATGCCTACCGATCGAGGATTTGTATGGGGCAAAGAATCGACAACATGAACACAAATAATTTGGACTTGTTTTATCTAAAAAAATAATTTGGACTTGTGACATTTAAAAAAATTAGAGTTTACAAGTTCAGAAAGAATCCCCACCTTTTCATTAAAAAAAAAACTCACGCAAAATTAGAGCGCGAGAAAGAGTTTACGAGTTCAGAAGGAATACATTCCCGGAGGTGAGCACACCACCCTAGCAGTCCGTTTACAGGTTTAGAAGGAAAGCGTTTGTGCCACGTTACAACAGAAATCTTCGTTGCGAAAGACGTGGCCGTTGCGACCTTCCCATATTCGCCATAGAATGGTCATGAAGATGAAAGGCCAGGCGTATTTGCTTCCAAGGAATACGTTTTTTTCATCTCAGCAAGGAAGAAGTCTCCGTCGCTATGCTTGAACGTGTGGTGCCAGCGCTGCCACTGCTGCTGCCGGTCACAGCCCCAGACTCAAGCTGGAAGCGATTGACCAACGGTGGCAAGAACGTCGCGACCGGCATGTCCGCGGGGAGGCGCGGTAGAGGCGCCTCAAGCCGCAGCACGTTGACCGCCTGCCTGATGGATGGCCTCAGGGCGCGGTCAGGGTGCGCGCACCAGAGCGCGGTGACCATCACGCGCTCCATCTCCTCGCCGTCGACCTCTCCGTCCAGCCGTGCGTCCGCGGCGTCGAGGATCCTTCCCCGGCCATAGCGTTCCCAGACCCACTGCACCAGGTGCACGGTGGCGTACTCCTCCTCCGTGTCCTTTAGCGCCACGATCGGCCGGCGGCCGGTGGCGACCTCGAGGACGACGACGCCGAAGCTGTAGACGTCAGAACTGGTGCTGGCGCTGCCACTGAACATGCACTCCGGGTCCATGTAGCCCATCGTGCCAGCGAGTGCTGTCGTGTGCGATTGGCGCTCGTGGTCGACCAGCCTCGCGAGCCCGAAGTCGCCGAGCTTGGCGTTGAAGGAGGCGTCGAGCATAACATTGCTCGGGCTTGATGTCACGGTGCAAGACGCACTGCTCCCACCCTCATGAAGGTACAGGAGTGCAGAGCCGATTCCAAGCACGATCTCATGCCTAACGAACACATTATGACGTGACAGAGTTAATAAGCATTTATTTATTACTAGAAATTGCGAAATAATGCACAGGTAATCTTGTATGATGTGGTACCTGAGTTGCCACGACAGCACATTGTTGTGGCTGTGGATATGAGAGTCGAGACTTCCATTGGGCATGAGCTCGTAGACAAGCAAGAGCTCGCCGCCGCCATGGCACCAGCCGATGAGCTGCACGAGGTTGCGGTGCCTCAGCCGGCTTATGATCTTCACCTCGGAGATGTACTCCTTCCTCCCCTGTTTCGAGCTCTTGGACACTCTTTTTACGGCGACGTGAAGGTCCATTTCTTTTAAGTAGCCCCTGTATACTGACCCGAATCCCCCTTCACCGAGCTTCTCGGTTTCGGAGAAGAAGCTGGTTGCGATGGCC
This sequence comes from Hyparrhenia diplandra, assembly GCA_015847255.1. NCBI lineage: Eukaryota > Viridiplantae > Streptophyta > Magnoliopsida > Poales > Poaceae > Hyparrhenia > Hyparrhenia diplandra. The sequence continues at coordinate 172,916 of JADLZK010011165.1, read as the reverse complement.
AGCTCGCTGTACCGGAAACGCCTCGGCCCTGCTCCATTCTCAAAGGACTCATCGTCCAAAGGCTCGTCGTCAAACGCGTCTAGTTGGAGCTCTCTTGCCTTTCGCCTCTGGCGCCGACGCAGCAAGAAGAAAACAATGACACCGGAGCAGACGGCGAACACCACGAAACCGACAGTCACGCCGGCCACCAGTGCCACCGTCGTCCTGCTCCGGCCTGGGGGAGGCAGTGCCACCGTCGTCGGGCTTGGGGGAGGCGATGTATCTTTTCTCACGAAACACAATTATATTAATTGATTAGATGTCTGAACGTGAGAAACTGATTATCATGTGTAAATTAAGTGACCACAGGTGACAGCTTGATACTAACCCGGTGGTGGTTGCTGCCCTTGCACAGTCGTCGGCGCCGGCGGTGGCCGCGGCGGCGCTGCCGTATCGGGTGGGATGGTGATGCCGAGGCCTTCATCGATGTTGTACGCCACGTAGCAGCTGTACCCCTTGACGGTGCCGTAGGTGTTGTTTGGGCGCGAGTTCGACAGCTCCACGAGGAATTTGTTCAGGCACCTGGCGCACTCGCTGCCGTTGAGGTCCCTGGTGCACTGTGCCAGCCCGTACATCACGTGCGAGCTGCCCTGCGAGTCCGTGTACGCTTGGCTCCCGTTCGACAGACGCAGCGAGTTGCCGTTGCCGGCGGCCTCCTCCGCGAGCCGGGTCATCAGGCTCCACCGTGTAGCGTTCATGGTGTCCATGTCGGCGACGTAGGCGGGGACCGAAACGTAGAACGCCACGGTCAGGTCGGCGACGGAGAAGAAAGACACGTTGGAGTAGTGGACGACGCAGGCGTCGTAGCAAGCCTTCATCTCCCGACTGAATGGACAGATCTGCTGGACCGCGGCGGCCGCGCCTCGGAGGCAGTCCTGGCACTGGGTCCAGTTCCGGTCGGCGTAGCACATGGTGAGCCCAAACACCTCGTCTGGCGCCTGGCCGGAGCTTCCCTTGTCGAAGCCTCGGTTCGCGATGGCGTTCGGGGGAGTGAAGACATGAGGTTTCCGAGGTTTACCTGGTAATCGCTGGCGGTGGTGAAGTTGCCCGTCGTCGAGCAGTAGGGCGCGAAAGGGATGCCGGGCTGTCCGACCACAACTACTACCGCGGCACCGGCGAACGACAAGACGGCAGCAATCACGATGAGGAAGCTCTGTGGCGCCATTGCTAATGTCGAAGGAGCAAAACGCGGCTTAGATATTGGTCAATTGCTTCTCTAGTCAATGCACCGGTACGGTGTCGAACGACAAGTCTCTCTCTCTCTCTTTATCGATCGCCGGTCGCCTTTCGTGGTCAAGGGGACGGGATAGGAACTCTCAATGGAAATAGCAGAGAAATGGCTTAACGCCAACAGCCGAGTTCCTCAAGTCTGAGCTGCTCGGACAGTATTGGACAGCGACGGAACTTCTCAATCACCTGTTTTATTAAAGGAAAAAGTCTAAATCACCCCCCCACATGGTGGGTGGATTACATAACCCCATAATCTTTGAAACGGTCTACATCACCCCAAAGTTTCTAAACCGGACGAATTACCCCCAAAAGCAGTTTTGAAAAATCATAATAAATCATAGAAAAATCATAAAATAGAAAATCTAATTGTGTTAGACTCTAGATGAGTAGATGTACACAATGAACATATAATATGATATGTTTTAGTACATTTTTACAGCTATGAAGAAAAACATAGATCTAAAGCTACAGCCAAAAAAATGAACTAAAGCATATCACATTATATGTTCATTGTGTAGATCTACTCATCTAGTGTCCAACACAATTGGATTTTTCATTTTATGATTTTTTTATAATTTACTATGATTTTTCAAAAGTGCTTTTAGGGGAATTCAACCGTTTTTGGAAAGTTTAGGGGTGACGAGACGCTTTTAAAGGTTAGGGGTTATGTAATCCACCTACCATAGGTGGGGGTGTGATTTGACCTTTTCCTTTTACTAGTTAAGAGCCCGTATTCTGCTACGGGATAACAAATTTTTATATAAAAATAAATGGATCACATGATAAGATAATAATGCTATGAAATTAAACAATGATATTAAAGTGACATTTAATCCAAACAAATTTTGTGAAAAGTAATGCAATCAATCATGTGTATCTCGTGGCTCTTAAACTCTATTTTATGGACTTTTCCATAATTAAGCCTAAGATAATGTTTTATATTAGCCGAAAGAAATCTTTGATACCCATTTATTTCGTGCACCAATGAATCCACGAGCAAGTTCCGACACATCTTCATATCATCCTGTACACATGATCGGTAACATATAGAAATAATTAAATGATAGTTATTATTGCTATAAGCGTAATTGTGATTCCGAGTTAGTGACCCATCTATGTCACCGCAATGTTGTCCTCATGGTGAAATTTCCATCGAAAGATTTTTTGATTCCATTCAGGAATATGTTTACCCATTACGGCTTGGAACTACATGTCGAATCCAATAGTTCACCTGGCATACATGCATCGGTGTGTCTTTATACCGCCTTTCAATAGGTCGTGGTCAACCATAATAAACATCTTTTTTTCTGCTGCGTAGTCATATATTGTGGCAAAAGAAGCATATATTTTCCTTCAAAACTCAATGGCATATATTTTCCTTCAAAACTCATGGCAAAAGAACCTGCAAACATAATAACAATTATAAATAATACACGAGAAATAAGTAATAAAGTAGGGGCAAGCGAAATTGTATTTCATCTTTTCACACACACACCAACCGCATCGGCCATTTCTTTATCACTATATTTTTTTTGCGGCATGCCACCGATGTTGTTAAAGCACACATTGTCTAGAATAGAAAGATATCAAGTGTTAGGATTATATAACTTAGTTTATTTTATTATAAAATTATAATTAGAACAACAATAACAAATAACCGCAGGCAGCACAGGCACAAAAGGAATTAAATGGAATCCAAATACAAATTCACATATCAGTGGTGGGCATACCTCTTGGGTGCCTGACGATCGGACGAACGAACTGGCGAAGACCCGAGCGTTGCCTGGCGTGCCAGAGCAGGGGGTTGTCCGACGGAGCCTGTGGTTTGGTGGTTTTGCAACAAAATTAGATTAGTGAGTCAGAAAAATAGGAAGGTAAGATGCTTCATTCAATAAAAACCATACACGGGCCAAAAGCCAAGATTATTTCACCTTTTATATATTTCTTTTAACAATAGCAAAGACACATAAAGCAATGCACGAAACAGGAGATTGATAGTCAATATTCGATAGGAGATTGATAGTCAATATTCGATAGAAGTAAGTACCCTCTCAAATTAGTTATGTGCATCCTCTTCTTGTGTTGTCATATATTGTGGATACGGCCTATGGGGGAGGAGAGCACGGACCTGGATGATGACGACGTTGCAACAATGGTGGATCGTGGTGAGGATGAACGGAGGAGAGCACGGGCCTGCTCTACGTCTGTTCCCTCGATGTGCTGCTTGTCTACGTCGGTTGCCCGGTTGCCTTAGGAGGACTGTCTCAGTCGTTGAGTGCTCAAGTCATCGTGCTAATCACTTGGCAGCCGTGTGCTCCAGTCGTCATGCTAATCACTTGCCAGCTGCTAGATTCATCCGCCCTATATAGGGACATGGCAATTAAAATCGACGCCAATTTTAATTTGTAGTGTTGTGTCTGTGGAAAATGGTGAAAACGCAATTACATGATTTTCTTTCTTTATTTCTTTCTAACGTGATTTTTTCTTTCTAGTTTTAGGCTGCATGCAGGAACGCGTGGAGTGCATGCATGGGTTTCCAAAATTGGTGAGCAGAGAGGCGGGATTACATGATTTTTTGCTTTTCTTTTTTTTTTTTTTGTTTGAGGTGACTTGTTTTTTTATGGTTGCGTTGATTGCGTCTTTCCAAAGATGGTGACCGTGGAGAGGCAGGATCGCATGGGCAGAGTCAAAGTGACCCCAAACTAATGTCACACCAAAAGTGTCCACGCTTCATTCTTTTTATGTTGTAGAGATTAAATGGCGACCGGTACAACTTGTGCCCGTAGCTAGCTTGGCGAAAGAAATCATGGAGTGTTTGTTCGAAGAATCGATCCATTATGGAGGGGTGTGATGCGTGCTGGGTTCATTCATAATTTAGTGAAAATGTTCTCATGTCTAGTACTAGTACAAATTATTATACAGTCTCTCAATCATGGCTCATGAGCCGGTCGCCTTTCGTGGTCAAGTGAACGAGATATGAACTCTCCAATGGAAATAGCAGAGGAATGGCTTAACGCCAACAGCCGAGTTCCACAATTATGAGCTGCTAGCCGACAGTATTGGACTTCTACCTGTTTTTTTTATTATTAAATAGGGATCGGTACACTTGCTCCCGTAGGCCGTAGCTAGCTTGGCGAAAGAAATTATGGAGTGTTTGTTCGAAGAATCGATCCATATGGAGAGGTGGTGGTGCGCATGAAATTAGTGAAAATGGTCTCATTTCTTGTACCAGTACTGATTATTAGTTTGTAAACACTTAATTTTATTTCACATTTTCCTCTTAATGAAAAACTTTTGAATGACCCAATTTCAAAAAAAAAATATTTCACAAACCAAACAAAATAAACTAAAAATGAGATAATGGACCACTTCATTTTACAAACCAAACACACTTGAGAAAGTACTCCCTCCATATCGGTAGAACTTGAATGCAAATCATGTTCTAAAAAATACGCCTTTGGGGTGTTACTTCACTCGTGAAGCTATTTTTTTAATTAAGATGACAGATTAAACTTAGGGCCAAAAAAAAATTAAAATGGATAATAATTAAGAGCTCAAACTAGAGAGCTCGACAAGTACTTAGCTACACAAACTCAAGAGTACCCTACTACACCAACTAGTTACTCAAGAGTACCCTAATACGCCAAAAAAACTAACAACGCAAAGAGCAACCTATGTTACACGGATACTTCAAGGGAGGTGACGTATCCGTATCCGATACTTCGCCGGATACGGATACTGGATACACCATTTTAGTGGGTTTTCCTTTAAGAAAGTGTGTATCCGCGTATCCGATCGTATCATATCGGATACCCGCACCCGCACTCGTGTAACATAGAGAGCAACAACACATGCATCATATAAGGCAAGCTTGTATTGGGAAAATGCAAATCAATGGAAAGATAATGACACGATAATTTTTATCCTGGGGTTTGTTGCCAACCACTTACCCCTTGTTGAGCCAAGCCTAAGGTTGTCGTTGATCCTCTAGCTAGTGATCACCATAAAGTCACACTCTTCCACATGGAGTGCTCACCACAAGCTCTGGCTTTAGATCCGCCCGAACCACTTGTCGCTCTTCACACCTCGCACTATTATAGTTGCTCTTCGCGCCCCCGAGGGGCGAAAACAACACCCATCACAAGCCTGTCATTTGAGCCACACACAAGCTTCTTACGGGTTTCACCTCGAGACACATCGAGCCGTCTAAGAGATGGTAATCTCCAAGAACAACAAACACCACCGTGCAATCTCCAAAAGTAATAAGGCTTGCAACTTGACCACCTAGTGTCACACCTTGCAATCTCTCAATGTAACACACCAACAACCACTCACTCATAATGGAATGTACTCCTACATGCACAAGTAGAAATGAAAACAGTATGAAAATGTCCTCCTAAATGCCATGGCGGCGCTCAAATCTTGTTTTATATATACTAGATTAAATCATAGAAAGTCGGTGGTGATCGTCCTAAATTTAATCTAGTATATACTGCATCGATCGTACGTTTTCAAGCTTCGTTCATCGTTGTTGATGTTGTTGTCGACCTCGCTCGGTGCCCGCGTAGGTCCCGGAGATGGGCATCGTGGTGCACTTTCGGTGGTGATCGGCCCGGGCGTGGGCTCTCACCATCCGTTCTCTCGTGGCGGCGCTCTGCTTCCCCCACGGCTCTTCGAGGGCATGTGCCTCGTCAGCCCGTAATTCGGTAAATATCGAACCAATCGGTTCAATTCTTTAGTACCTATACTGATTCAGTTTCCAAAAAATTGGTACCGATCGGTTCCTAAAAAAACTCGGTACCGAAGGTATTCAATATCCGTAAATTCGGTTCGGTTCCGGTATTTACCGAACAATACCGAATTGATCCCAGAGAAGATGTAATAGCATGCTCAAAAACTATTTTGACATGATTTCATAGATAATAACAGTGTAAAATACAAATACATATAAAAGTCCACATGACTATAAGTGTGAGTGCCAAAATTACATAATATAATAGTCTATAATAGTACAATCCATAATATAATGACACTTAAAGTTATCACATTTCATGTAAATTCGGTAATTTCGGTAAGTTTGATTCGGTTTCGGTATTTACCTCGGTAATTCGAATATGGAACCGAATAGTAAATTTTGGTTCGGCTCTCGGTAATTTCGGTTCAGTTCTCGGTTCTCGGTATTTTGTGCCTGGCTGAGTGCCTCGGCAGCTGCATCCTACTGAGGCCATGTACGGAGCCGAAAAAGGTATAATTTAGAATATTTTGAATTAAAAGTAGCGAAGTAGGAAAGGGTCGAAAAATGACTAAACTGTTTTCGCTCTTATTTTGAATTTGGTGTTTTGTGTTTTGAATTCAAAATTATCGTAAAATACGAATTCGATTAGGTCAAATAAAAAGAAACACATGATTCAATACGAGCATGGGATGTTTTCGCATCTGTTTTCATTTCTACTTGTGCATGTAAGAGTACATTCCATTATGAGTGAGTGGTTGTTAGTGTGTTACATTGAGAGACTGCAAGGTGTGGCACTAGATGGTCAAGTTGCAAGCCGGTGGTGCTTATTACTTTTGGAGGTTGTCACAGTGGTGTTTGTTACTCTTGGAGATTACCACCTCTCGACTTGGTGGATGTGTCTCCATATGAAACCTGTAAGAAACTTGTGTGTGGCTTCAGAGGAAGTCTTGTGAGGGGTGTTGTGTTTGGCTTGTGAAATGAAGTGGTCTATTATCTCATTTTTAGTTTTTTTGTTTGCTTTGTGAAATAGAATGAAATGATTCATCACCCCATTGTCCTTACAAACTAGTAATAATTAGTACTATTACAAGAAATAAGACAATTTCACTAAATTTATAAATGAACCCATCACACGTCACCCCTCCATAATGGATCGATTCTTCGAACAAACACTCCATAATTTCTTTCGCCAATATAGCTACGGGAGCAAGTTGTATCGGTCCCCATTTAATATAATACTAGGTAAGTGCCCGTGCGTTGCTACGGGTTTTAAAATTCACATAAACCTAGGCATTTTCTCACTAACACATATATGAAAAAAAAATCTTGTGCATCATGGTTTAGATTTAATTTTAGTCAAGTGCCCAGATACAACCAACAAGTAAAATACATGTAGAATCCTATGTCATCACAGAAATTAAAATTAAACGTATAATTCAAACTATTGTCTTGACATAAAAGAAAAACCTCAAAGTAAGCGACAATTCATTCCTTTTTTGTTTGTGAGACTAACATAGCGCCCAAGATAATCTCGTACACCTTCAACTTGTACCTGTGGCTGTGAATTAGTCGCACTTTTCCTACCTGGTTCAAAAAAAGTGTCAAGTGGATAAATATACTGAAATGTAAACCAAATTTTTTATCCAGAAACATTTGTATATCAACAGTTACCTCCATGAACGTGTTTGTCAAGTCCCTTAATCCCTTAATGGAGTAGGACCATCACCATTTTCCATGGTGACTTATACAGAAAAAAACCTCTAAACCATCACCATTTTCCATTGTGACTTATACAGAAAAAAACCTCTAAACCGCTGCATGAGGAGGATATAAGCTAGCAAAGCAAAGCCAAATCCATATACACTCATAGCAACACAAAAGTAACTTTGTTTCACAAAAAAGCATATTCCAGCGTTGAGAGATGTGAGAACTAAAAAAACAAGATGATGATATTTTGGTGAAGATGCAGTAATTAGTTTTTCAGGTGATATTTATAGCTACTGTCATCTTCAGAACTACTATGCTTATCTGTGTGATAGTCCTCCACTTGCATGTGTGTTTCATGCATTTCGTTATCTAATCTATATGTAGGCTGTAGCAAAATTATATGGTGCGGTAATCTCAGAGCGTGGCCTTTGTACTATGGAGCCTAGAGTGCACTCTTTGTGTCTATTTCTGGCATACCGTAGATGCTGCTAAAATGAAAACAGATGACATAGTCCAGGCAAGTAAATAAAAAAAGAACCTCATATATAGTGCCTATATCTAGAATACTCCAGTCAAGTCATTACTGCTAATTACTGAAAACATGACATGCACAATAGCAATCTGACAATAACATAGAAGGCTGTAGCAAAATGATATGGTTCCGTAATCTCAGAGTGTAATCTCAAAGCAGTATGATGACCTTGTTTTTTGTGGTTATGTATCTCTGATAGTACTTGCTTTCAAACTGGGACTGCTGCCCAGCGAAGAGGACGGCATTGAGGAAGGCAACGCTCCGTTTGATGGCGACTGCGAAACCCAATTGGTGACTTTTTTTAGGACTACTGTTGTTTCAATACTGAAAGTAAGAACACAATTCCAGGGATGATGCAACCGGCTCTTCACTCAATTGAACATAATCTGAATAACTCGAGTAAAGCAAGCGGTACACTGCTCGTCATCCTGGATTGAGCAAACTGAATGAATGTGGTTAATTATGACTGTACAAGGGAAAACGGGATATCCTACCTCCCAGAACAGGTGCTGGTGAGCAATTCCCGAGCTTCCCGGCATGTCAGAGCGGCGCCTTCTGAGCTTCCCGGCGCCTGCTGGGCAGCTCGTACGACCCTTCCGGCAGATCGTTGAAACCAGCGGACTGTTAAAGTCGACTGAAATAAAAGGCTGAAGCAAGGAAGAAGAGTCAATTTCAGATTATTTGCATTCAGATAGCAGTTCGGAGAGCACTGCCAACGACAACTAACAAAGAATGTACCAAAGACTATGAAAGGCACGACTAAAATGGAATGACGATTAATTCAGTCACAAACTGCTTATTGTAGAAACTATTGTATTCTGCTTATTCTAGATAGCAGTTCATGGCAGCAATCTCACGCTCGGCACGTGGTCAGGTTCTGTTCTTTTTGTCTTTGATAGCTAAAGGAAGGATGAAAATGATAATTCAATACCAATATGGTCGATGAAACAAACTGCAATTATTTTGCAGATGATCAAAAAGGAGCTCATCGGTTCACATGTACCATATAAAATAACAGGTTACTCAACAATGAGTTGTCAGGTTCAGCAAGCAAAATAATGCTGCAATCTAGAATTTCTTATATGGACAGTTTACTTAACAAATGTTCTTTGCAATCAAGCATAGAATATTTTTAGGTAACTCACTTGTTTCCTTGTTATGATGATGGCTCTCGCAACCCGCGAGCGCCCCCGCCCGGCGTCCAGCCGCCCCTCCCGCCCCGAGCCCGCTCCTCCGCCCGCCCGCAGCCGCCTCCCCCATCCTCCCGCCTCCGCCAACCCCCGCCGCCACCTCCGCCGCTTCCAAAGCCTCGCAATCGCCGCCATGCACCACCTCCACCCTCAAGCCTCCGCCCCCTCCCCTCGCCGCCCGGTTTCCTGCGGGGGCGACCGGCTCCCGCCTAAGCTGCCGTCAACTCGTCGTGTTGATGCCTCCGGCCGGGCTGCTCGCCCGCAAAGTCCCCGTCCCTCGAAGCCTGCTGCCGGTTCTGCCGTCGACCTGCGGAACAAGCTCCTCGCCAACTTCTTCGACACGGTGGTCCCAAACCTCATCGCCCCTCTGCGCTCCGGCTCCACTCGGGTAACTCCTCCCTCCCGCGACCCCGCTTCAATGGTTTCTTCATCCAACGCGCGCTGCACCGGCCTTGTTCCCTGTCCGGGTCGTCTAAGCGTCGTCTTGGCGTAGGTGAGTGTGTTTTGAGTCATGGTCTCTAGCCAAAATGTTGCGAGCGTCCTTGCGATTCATGGTGTCGCGTGCGCCTCAACACCGTTGAGCTTTGCTTGCATCGTCCTTCTCGGCGGCGAGGGCTGCCGCCGGTCGGCTGCACGCTTTCCGTTCTCCCGGCCACGGAGACTTCACCTCTGGGACCGTTGCCCCACCTAACGAAGTCAATGCGGTTAACGTTGCCTCGGGCCCCCCGCCGCACGCGCGGTCTCGAGGCGCTTTTAGCCTCGGTCGGTGCGGAAGAAGAATGTTGAATGTGCCGCCTTCGCCGCGGGGGCCATACCCCGGTTTGCGGTCCGCCAACGAGGCGCGGCGTGCGATCTTGTCTCCATGAATGGAGCGGCTCGCCTTTGAAGCCTACGACGTGCGCCTTCAATGGCCAACAACGGAGCGCCTATCTCCAAGTTGCCTTATCTCCCCCGCCCCCCCCTCTTCCACCTTCCAAAACCCTAAAACCTCTTTCAAATCCGGCGTGTTTCCGCCGCCTCTCCCTTGACCACCAAGTTCGTGGATCACCGCGGGACCACATCCGCTGCAAAGCGTTACCACTTTACTCCGTGAAGCCACCGCGAAGAACGAGTGCGGGATCTTTGCGTCGCCTCCTCGGTTGCCAGCGCCGGACGGCGCAGCCTGGCCGCCCGGCACCCTCCTCTACTCGCTCCGTTCTTTGCTCCCCCGCCGCTGCTCCCGACGCACCCAACGCCTATCCGCCCCCACCACCCTCCGCTCGACCTCTCCCTCCACCCTCGCCGCTGCCACGCACCCGGCCAACATGGTGGCCTCTTCCTCGTCGGGGCATGCAGCACCTGCCCCCCCGCCTCCACGGTGGAGGTCGAGGTCTCAAGATTTCACCGCCAGCCGACGCCGCACGCTCGCGGTTTCGACCGTTTCGTTCGGGGGGCGGCGGCGCCGGCGGGCGGCGCGCCGCGCTCCGCCTCCCTCGCCGTCCTCCGACGGTGGCCCGCGGGTCCCTCCGTCCCCGCCTGCTCTCCCACGCTCAGGCTTTCTCCTGCGCCCCGAGCTGCGGGGCTCGCCGCGCTCGTCGCACTTTTCGCCCGTACACGGAGCGGCGAGTGCGAGCGGGGGCGTATGAGCGAGGACTTCAACAACTTCGGTTCCAGCGGCGACTGGCTTGGATGCAGCGTCGACGCCACTCGTCGGCGCCGGGTTTCCCGGGCGGGGCGAGCTTACGGAGAAGCCTCTTTCGCTTACATCGACCCACCGGTTGGCGCGGTGGAGGTGAGCGGCTTCTGCGCCGCGGCTCTTGCTTCCGTCGTCCCGCTGCTCCCGGTGGACTTCCTCCCTTCCTCACGCGGCGCCATGCTTTGCTCGGTGTGACTCCTTGGCCGGCCGGGACTCCTGCGCCTCGAGTCCCATTGCTTGGGATGGCCATGTGCTGTCCCTCGAGAGGCCGGATGAAACTAACAACCGTTTCTTCCGCATCCCCACATGGCTCGCCTTTGTCTCTATTGCGGACTTTCCCAATGAGCACCGGTATGAGTCGAAGATCAAGGAGTGCTTCTCCCGTTTGCCGAGGTGGTGAGATTGACCGGGCTTGCCTCTCCGGCAACACCTTCCGAGCACCTTAAACTGGCGCTTTCGAGGTGAACGATCGCTGGAGATCCCCCGAGATCGGGATCTCCTCCAAGCGGGATGGCGGCGTGGCGGTGCGGTGGCGCTGGTCCACCCCATCCGGTCAGCCCGGGCAATACCAACTCGGCGGCCAGGGCAACCTTGCGCCCTTCTTTGGGCCTCCACCACCGCCCCGGCCGGGGCCATCGGCCCAGCCCGAGCGGGCCGTTCCGCTGGAAGCGGCAACGGCGCCCGCTCCTCCACGGCCGCTGCGGTGGTGGCCTCAACCCCGGGGGGCTCCTCGAGGTGCGCGGCATGGTATGCTCCACGGTTTTGCGGGCTCTCTCTCGGCTCGGGCCGCTGGGACTCGCCGTCTCCATTGCTCGGATGATGGCCACGGCGTCGCCCACGTCGGGGGCAGCCCGGACACCCCGCCGACCTCTGCCTACTCCACTGCGCGCCCGGGCTCACCGATGCGGGATGCCCCGGCCTCCCGCGTGCCTCCCCGTGGCGGCCGACGCTCCGGCATTTGCGCGGCTGGCCCCCGCGGGAGGCACCGGAAAGGCCATCATCACCTACCGTCGTGGCGGGTCCGCGCTTCGTTTGGCGGCCCGGTGCTGCGCCCGTGGGGGGGGCGAGGTGATGAACGTCGTCGTCCCCGCAGCGTCCGCAGCTCCAGGTGGCGGCCAAGGCTCCCCGCCAACCGTGGACTCCACCACCACGGCCGTTCAGCGCGAGGCTCTGCTCAACTCTCTGTCTGGCTGCTCCACTCGGGCTGAAGAAGCACGTCAAGAAGACCAACATTCTGACGTGCAACAGCTTGCCGGTCGGGGTTGGCGATCTCAGGGAAGCTCATCAGCGGCTGGCCTTGGTTGCAACACTGCCAGCGCGGTCGCCACGGTGGACAGCACTGCCCTATGAGTCCCTCGGTGATCATGGCAGTTAGCGGCTCGCGCCATCCACCTTGCGGCCGCGGGGTTTATCCCATGGTTGGCACTGCTATCATAGTGTTTCATGTGTTCCTGCCTTCGTGGCAAATGGTGTCCTTTTAAGCTCATGTCGTGTTGTTGGCCTGCGTCGCCACAGTCGGTTTGGTCTCGTTCGGTGTCTTGGCTGTAAACCATGAATTCTAGCAATCGCACTTTACTTATTGTTTCGTGGAACGTTCGCGGTTTAGGCGATCCAGACAAATGCAAAGTTGTGCGTGATGCTTTCTGTGATGTTAATCCATCGATCGTTTGCATCCAAGAAACGAAACTCTCTGACATCTCCAGCTTCAAAGCCAAAACTTTCCTCCCCACACTCTCGCTTCCTCGTTCACCTTAGCCCCTGCTGATGGTACCAGGGGGGGCATGCTCACCGCCTGGAACCCGTCTCTGTTCTCCCTCCAAAACTCTTTCACTAAGCCTCACTCCCTCTCGACCTCCTTCTATTGCAATGCCTCCAACCTCGACTTTACTGTCACCAACACTTACAGCCCTTCTGACCATCAGTACTCCATCCCCTACCTTCAATTTCTTGCCGAGCTCCCACCACTCGTCTCCTCCCCGTGGCTACTGCTAGGCGACTTCAACTTGGTCAGAAGTGCAGCGGATAAGAACAATGGCCAGGTCAACAACACCTTAACCTCAGCCTTTAACAACACAATCCAAACTCTTAACCTTTCCAAAGTTGAACTCTCAGACCGGCTGTTCACGTGGTCTAATAACCAGCCAAACCCGGTTCTGGCAAGGCTAGACAGGGCCTTCACCGACAACGCTTTCAACCTCCTCTTCCTGTTTTGCACTCTTTCTTCTCTCCCTCGACCCACCTCTGATCATACTCCTTTGCTTCTAACCGTCTCCTCTTACATTCCAAAAAACAACAACTTCCGCTTTGAAAACCATTGGCTTCACAACCCCGCCTTCCTACCCACTGTCCTACCGGCATGGCAGCAGGCACGTACAAGGGACGACGCGGTGCAACAGCTAGCCGCATGCATCAAGTCGACGCGGTCGGCAGCAAAGGTTTGGAAACGGCGTATCAGGGCGCCACCACAAACCATCCGCAACTGTACTTTCATCATTCAGCTGTTCGATTTCTTCGAAGAAACCAGAAACCTGTCTCGCGCAGAGATGCAGGTTCGTTCGATTGCCAAGGAAGCCCTCCACGAGGCCATTAAAGCCAAAGCAGCCTACTGGAAGCAACGAAGCAAGCACAAGGCCATTAGGAAGGGGGACGCCAACACTGCGTTTCACCATGCACAGGCAACCCAACGAATGCGCAGCAACTTCATTAGAATGGTTCGGGTTCGGGGCGTCGAGGTTGTGTCTCACATTGGCAAGACTGAAGCTCTCACCAACTTCTTTAGTTCTGTGATGGGTACATCGGGATCCTCAGCCCAAATGGAGCTCAATCACCTATTTGTGAACAGCAGCCGGCCAAGTGACAGTTTGGATGCTCAGTTCAGTGAGACGGAGGCCACCACTGCTCTTCGCTTAATGAACAGAAACAGTGCTCCGGGGCCTGATGGCCTTGGTCCGGCATTCTACAAAGCAGCGTGGCCGATGATCAAAGAGCAGGTCATGTCTTTTCTACATGAATTCCACAGGGGGAAGCAAGACTCGACCCAATAAACCGGTCACATATGGTACTGCTACCTAAGAAACCGGGGGCTGTGGATGTTGACTCGTTCAGGCCAATATGCCTTCAGAATTGCAGCATAAAGATCCTCTCCAAGATTTTGACAATGCGACTGCAAGATGACATTCCGAGGCTCATCGATATCCTTCAGACTGGGTTCATCCGTGGACGGTCCATCTCTGAAACTTTTGTGTACGCGGCTGAGCTGGTGCAGGTGTGCCACAAGAGGAAGAAACCGGCGCTCGTTCTGAAACTAGACTTTGCCAAGGCTTTTGATACTGTGAACTGGGAGGGCCTTTTTGCAGTCTTGCGGGCACGAAACTTCTCTGAATAGTGGGTAGCTTGGATGCAAGAGATTCTATCTTCATCCAAGTCGGCAGTGCTTGTCAATGGGTGTCCGGGCCCTTGGATCAACTGCAAACGGGGCCTCCGGCAAGGAGACCCTATCTCACCATACCTCTTCCTCCTGGTGGCTGAAACTTTACAATGTATGATCAAGCATAACGGTGCCATCCACCACCCAACTAAGGAAGGTCTGCCGTGTGCAGCGTTACAGTACGCGGACGACACCCTGATTGTTCTACGCGGAGAGCCGTCTGATGCTGCTCACCTCAAAGCAGTGCTGCAACAGTTCGCAGCCTTCTTAGGTCTGGAGATCAATTATAGCAAGAGCACCGTCGTGCCGATTCACATGGATGACAACACCACGCGGTCTTGCGTGGACATCTTAGGATGCAAGAGGGAGGGCTTCCCCCAGCCGTACCTGGGGTTGCCACTGTCTATACATAAGCTGCCTTTTTCGGCGTACACCCCATACATTCAGAAAGTCGACCGTCACCTAAGCTCCTGGCAAGCTCAACTTCTGAACCCGATGGGAAGAACGGTCCTGGTGAATTTTGTGCTCGACTCAACATTAGTCTACTTAATGAGTTCCTTGCAGTTGCCTCCATCGGTGATACAAATCATGGACAAGAACAGAAGAGGTTTCCTTTGGTCAGGTGACACCAATGGCAGATCCTCGCCGGTGAACTGCCTTGTGGCGTGGATCTCTGTCTGCATGCCAAAGGAGTTCGGTGGACTCGGAATCAAGGACCTTGGCACACACAATATCTGTCTACTGCTGAAGCTTCTACATCGTTTGTTCTGCCCGCAGTCATCAGCGTGGGCGATTTGGGTTCAGGGACGTGCACAGGTGGCCTCCATGCGTGGGGACATCCACGGCAATCACTGGGAGGTGCTCCGGTCGCTGCTGCCGCTTTACCAGGCCCTCACCACGGTGGTGGTGGGCAACGGCAAATCCTGCTCCTTCTGGCTCGACGTGTGGGCTGCTGATGAGGCACTTGCAGACACCTTCCCTGCCCTGTTCTCTCACTGCAACAAGAAGGAGGCATCTGTCAGCGAGATGATGCAGATCGGTCTTCAGAACTCGCTCGTCCCAAGGTTGTCCAGAAGGGCTACTCAGGAGCTGTCAATTGCACTGTCCAAACTGCAGGATGTTACGCTGGACGACGACCATGATCGCAGGGTGTCCCCTTCATCACGCCGAGGCAGACTCTTGACTCCTCTGCGATCTACTGCTTGCTCAAGTCTCAGGGACAGCAAGTGGATGTATGCTCAACTTTCATTTGGAAAAATTCGGCGCCACCACGTGTGCAAATGTTCATGTGGCTTCTGCTGAAAAAGAGAATACAATGCCGCACTGTCCTACATAAGAAGCATGTCCTCAATTCACCCTTCTATGAGGTTTGCAATCAGCTAGACGAAACGCCTGAACACATCATCTCAGGCTGCAATGTTGGGAAGGCTTTCTGGGAAAAGCTGAACATGCAACACCTAGTTGGGATTGACATGTCTGATCTGCACTTGATGCAACCCCAGGCAGGTGTGCCAACAGAGGAGTCCTCGGCCTTCCTAGCTCTGGCTTGCTGGGAGTTGTGGAAGGCAAGAAATGCTGCAGTCTTCAGAAATGAGCACCATGATGTCGATCGGGTGCTTATGTCGTGCAGGAAGACGGCTGAATGCTGGAAAGCGAGGTTCAAGAAAAAGAAGAAGGGTATTGCAGAAAAATGGTGTCAAATTTTTGAAATGGCTAGGTTAGCTTGAGCCTGGTACCATGTATAGCCTATGTTGTAACTCTTGTAAATGCTACTCTCTTCAGGCCATTACAGGGCCACTGAAATAAAAATTCAGGTGGGGAACGCCTCCCCCCCGGTGAAAATTCAAAAAAAAAATCAAGCATAGAATTCTATAGATGTATGATTCATATATAAAAAGCAAAATGATGAAAGGAAAAAAATCCGATAGCACTTTCAAACTCATTAAAATGTAACCAGGTTGCTATAGAACGAACTGGTTGTAAAAGCTAGCTAAAGCAAGTAATAATATTATTGCCTTGAGAACAAAATAGAATCAACACAATAATTGAAGCAATATCTGAATTATAAGGAAGCAATGATTACTTATAGTGCTCGAATAAACAAAAGACCTGAATGTTATTGCACTAAAACAGCTGCACCCTGTCAAGAGCGTCGAACCCTTGACTGGCCGGACCTCGGCTACGAAGCTCGTAGCCGCCGTCCGTCTCGCCGGCGAGGTTTTGCCCCTCAGCCGTCGGCTTAACAGAGAGAGAGAGAGATTAGGGAATAACTTCTTTCTTGATTGCAATTGTTCCTGGCGTACATGCATATAGGCCCGTGGCCCAACAGATGGAGAAACTCTCCTTGATTGTAGGACTAATCTTAACAAGGCAACAACTAATCAGCTAACTAACTTGCCTCCCTAGCCACTCGCCTGCCCCTCCTGCACCGAGGCTGCTCGCTGGGCTGCTGCACGCTCGGCTGCTCGGGCGCACGTCGCGGGCTCGCCTGGCGCCTGACATATGTGCGCCCGCACATGACATCTCTCCCGCCGTCGAAGACCAGCTCATCCTCGAGCTGGAAAGTGGGGAGCGAGCACGAAAGCGGCAGGCTCGTCCCTTCCACTGGACCAGCACTTGGCGCACACCGCGCGCCATCCTGGCAGCGGTGATCTTGTCGGGCGCCGCACCACCGCGCCATGATGAGTTGGTGGCAGCACCGGGGCGAGGGCGGCGGCGTGCCGGCGAACTTCTTGAGGACGCCGACGTGGAAAAACATCATGGAGGCGGGCGCCGCCGGAGCTGCAGTCGAACAGCAACGCCGTTGATGACCTCCTCGACGCTGTACGGGCCGACGAAGCACGGCTTAAGCTTGCCGGTCGGGTACGGGCAGGGACGCCGCTGCCCGCTGCCTGAGGCGGAGGAGTGCCCAATCGCCCGACTTGGTAGTTCACCGCCGATGGTGCTGGTCGCACACACGCTCGCGCCGCCCTCGCGCCTGTTCGAGGCGATAGCGAACGCCGCCGAGGAAGGCAGCACGTTCCTCCATCTCCCCGAGCAACAGCAGCCACGCCAAGGCGCCGGGCTCATATAAGAGCGGATGGTCGGAGGGTCGCGGCCATAGACCACGCTGAACGGCGCCTCTCTGGAGCGGCACGACCGGAAGGCGGTGTTGTAGATGTACTCAGCCCACGGAAGCCCGGGAGCCACCGCCGGGAGGTCACCGGTGAGGCGGCGGAGGTACATGACGATCACCGGTTGGCTGCCTCCGTCGCCGTCTGTTTGGGGTGGAATGCCGACGACATGTAGAGCTTGGTGCCTCGTGGAGCCTCATGAGCTCGCCCCCGAAACCGGAAGTGAACACCGGTCGCGTCCGTGATGATGGACTCGAACGCCATGAAGGCGAACGATGTCGGCGGAATGCTTGGGCGACGGTCTCGCTGTGTGCGGGTGCGCCAACGGGATGAAAATACTTGCTGAAGCGGTCGACGACGGAGAGGATGACCGTCTTGCCCTTGCACCCATGGGCAACGCAATGAAGTCAATGCCAATGTCGGCCCAAACTCGAGAGGGGATGGGCAGCGGGCGGAGTAGCCCGGCCGGCCTCAAATGGTCGGACTTGTACCTCTCTGGCAAGTGCTGCACGCCTTCACGAATTCCTGCACCAAACGACGCATGTTGGGGAAATAAAAATCTCGCCAAGCAGCGGTGCAACAGGCGGTGGATGCCCTCATGGCCGTCATTGTGGACCGCGCCGATCTCCTGGAGAAGTGGAGACGCTGCAGGGATGTAGAGGCGGCCCTCGAGGCGACCATGCCGTCGGTGATGGTCCACGGACGGTCGCCGGTGCCCGCACGGAGCTCGTCGTGGATGGCGACCAGCGCCGGATCAGTAGCCGGGCGTGGCGGAGTCGCCGATGAAGTCGAACCGGCGCCCGAAATGGCCAGCGAGCCGCCCTCCTCGTTGTCGCGGCGGGAGAGGCGTCGGCGGCGGTGTTTGTGGCGCCGGCGGTACTCCACCGTGGAAGTCGAGAAGCCCGGCAGCTTGCCGACCCGTGATGCCGGGATCGTGGGCGAGGCGCCGGTCGAGGAGGTACTTCGGACTGTAGTGGTCCGTCTTGACGAGGAAGCGGCGTCCCCGCGGATAAGGCCTCCAATGTCGCACCGCTGGGCGAGGCCGATGAGCTCGCCGCTCGTGGCGCGGTGCGACGAGGAGCCACCGGGGCGGCTGGCAGTGCCACCAGTGTCCTTCCCGACGAAAGCACAGCCTAAAGCGAACGCCGACATCGTCGCACTCCACGACGAAGCGGCTTGCGGTCGGGCATCACGAGGACGGGGGCGATGTGACCGCCGCCAGAGTGCCGAGAACGCCGCAGCCGCCGCCGTCCCATGCGAAGCCATCCTTCTTGAGAAGCGCCGTGGGAGCGCCACCGTGCCGTAGTTATGTACGAACTTGCGGTAGTAGCCCGCGAGCCCGAGGGAAGCCACGCGCAAAGACGGACGGAACGCGGCGCCGCCGGGCCGTGGATAGCTCGCACCTTGGCCGGATCCATGGCCACTCCCGCTCGCCGAGATGATGTGGCCGAGGTAGGCGACTGACGAGGCACCAAAAGAGCACTTGGTGCGCTTGACGAAGAGCTGGTGGCGGCGTAGCTCGTCGAGGACATCACCGCCATGCCCCACTTTTAATGGGACTTTTTAATCTCGCTTATTGGCGCCGGGATCACGCTACCAATACGCTATCGAGTCACAGTGAATGGAAATTAGTTATAGATTAACTATTCCGAGCATATATTGACATAGGATAGAAGGACTTACAGCGGTGTTGAAGACACCACCCCGGGATTATATTAATCGAGTAGCCAACCGTGAAGCGCTGGTTTATCTCGCGACTAGTCTCGCTAGAGTGCTAGACCGTGCGGGCACAACTCCATATTCCACGGGCAACTTGAGCGCGGATGGAATTACTCGGGCTTCTACGTCTTTCTCCTAAGCAACATCCGACGAACTCCTACGTTGTGGGTCTCCTACTTCGGCAAATGACCTTTACCTTCGGATATGCCGATATCCAAAAACAGAGGGGGTGAGTACAAAGGTACTCGGCAAGTCCAAACCCAGGGGGTGGTTTGGTGTATTAAGGGTTTTGGGCCCTAGCAGAGTCTCTAAAAATCGCTCTCGCTAGTTCCCTGGATTATCTCATCTGGTCATCACCTTTACATCATCACAAACGTTAGTTATTTCTAATCATAGATGTTCATTCCTAGCATTCGCCCATTCCAAGGACGTGGCTATTCGAATAGATTCAATAAACTCTGCAGAGGTGTACAAATTTCCCCACACGATAGGCGTTGTCTACACCATGGCCTATGGTTCGACAGGCCTAACGAGATCCGTACCCGCGTGAGTGCTACTCTAGGTATATTGGTATAATCTTCACCACGACTTCTCAGGGGTTGGAAGGATAACACGTCACCCTACGATGACGTACTACCCTAGACAATATGGTGATACCAAATCACCCGCGGCTTTACAGGTAATACCTTATTACCCAACCTATACTGTCAACGCTATCCCAATCCTCAATCATAAATTTGTGCACTTATCACTGCGCCACTGCACCCAAACACTTACGTGGAAGATCGCCAAAGATCCACGCCAACCGGACCATGGGGCCACTCTCCCACGTCTGCTCCTAATAGGTCGTTTGCTTGCTCCGGCCACCTTGGATCCCAATTATACCTCAACCCAACGGGGTGTGAATCAAGTCGCCCCATCCCGGCGTGTGGCTGTACGTAATATTATACTAGGTAGAAGGTCTATGAACCGGTCCTTAGGGAGGCGAGTATCTCTCCGCAGGAATCCCCTTACGGCAATTCCCGTAGTAACCCATCTCACAATGAATTACTATCACCCACCTCTTTTGTTGGTTAAGGTTCATTAAACGATCTTATGTTATACTTGATTACGACGTATGAGCGTAGATAATGTGGATGATTACGTCATCCGGCTTAGCTCCAAAGCTACGTTATCAGGCTCATACCGCTATATACTAATCAGGTTATCCGCGGTGATGCATCATCATCATCATTATCATCTCATTATATTATGGTCATGATTAAGGGGAGGGGGTAAGGACTTGCCTTGGATGTTCTTACTGATCGGCACTTTCGTCGAACGCTCCTAGCCTTGTTCGAACGGAAGCTTCTAAACGGTCGTCGAACTACTTATGATCGGCGATAAACCTAGCTCGTACTATGACATATAAAACAAACATAGAACATTATGGTGGCAATGGGTTAGATGCATAGAGCTAGATTTTAGATGAATTATGGAAGTCGTTTCACGCGAAACGGAGTTAGTATGCATGAGATATGGATTTTATAATATTAATCCCCAATTAAATCATTAGGGTAATATTATAATATTATTTTTATCATGTAATAATATTGGAACTAATTACATGATAAAATTCTATAAATCAAATAATGAATTTACAAATTTTCTCGAGAATTTTTTTCGACACGGAAAGTCGATTTATAACACTGTACAAATCTCGTAGCCGTAGCATTTACGATTTGTGTACCACGAATCGTCTCTATGTGTCTTTTCCATCGACGTGTGGGTCCTCGGGTGCCACGTGGGTCCAGATGGACGCCACGGTGGCTGCCACATGGACGCCTCGTATTGCAACGGTGTTGTGTGTAACTACGGGAACGGCAGGCGGCGTGGCGCTTCCCGATTGGCCCGTGCACGGACGCCGCCATGTTGGGTGACGGCGTCGACGGGTGGCTCCGCCCGCCATTCACCACGGCGGCGCCCGCCGGAGTCCCGCCGAATTGGCTCCTCGAGCACAGTGTGCTCGCCGCGAGGGGCTCGCTTTGTCCCCCCATCACCCCGACTCGACAAAGGGCGGCCAAGGCGGCGGGAGGGTAGCTTCCCCGGGCGGCGTTCTCTCGCGACTTCCGACGACGGGCGGCGCCGTGACACCTACACGGCACCACGATGCAAATCTTGTGAGGAAAAGGGAAAGGGGAGGTTGGGAGGACGCATTCAGCCAAGCACTGCAACCGCCGGCGACTCAATCGACGACGGTCCTCGCCACCTCACGGCGGCGCTGAATCCCTAATTGGGAAAATCCGTCTCCCGAGCGAGGGGAGGAGGGGGAAGGGGAGCAGGGTGAGCAACCGCGCGGTCCGCAGCACGCGGAGCCGGGTGAGGAGAGGTGCGAAGCCGATTGAGCACCGGCCGAGCCTATT
Organism: Hyparrhenia diplandra; assembly: GCA_015847255.1. NCBI lineage: Eukaryota > Viridiplantae > Streptophyta > Magnoliopsida > Poales > Poaceae > Hyparrhenia > Hyparrhenia diplandra. The sequence goes on along the minus strand of JADLZK010011165.1, from coordinate 151,147 downwards.
TATAGGCTCGCCGCGGAGCTTGGCGCCGGCGAGATTCTCAAGATGCGGATATTTTTCCCGACCGCGGCGCCAGGCCCGTGGACTCCTGATGGTTTCTTCGTCCTGCCCGCCGTTTTATCGCCGGTACCGGCTGGCCGAAGGCCTGGTCGTGGTGGTCATATCCCTATGGCCGGGCGGATACCGATACGCTTGTCGCCCCCGCCATTCATGGGCGCGGCAAATGAGCCGCCGTGGGCCGGGCGCGCCGCGTCGCTTCCGCGGTGGGTTCGCGGCGTAATCGCGGGTCGAGTCTTCGCCCATCTCCGACAGCTGCCACCGTTGTCACGCCGAGCGTCCGCGGTTGTCGGCCTTCATGGCGCGTTGGCCCGAGGCGGCGCCAGACTTTGACCCTCTTTTTGTGCACGTGGGGTACGGCGAACCTCGATGTGACACCACGGTGTGTCGCCAGGCTTCGCCGTCCGTGTCCCCGACACGGTGAGGTAGGTGGCAGCGCCGGCGCTGTGACGCTGTCGCCGTCTCCAAAGGGAGGTAGAAGAAGACATGGGGACGGCGTCCGCCGGCAGCGAGAGAGAAAAGGAGGGAGGCACCGCGGGAGCCGGCTCGGCGCCGGATCACTCGCCCGGCCCTCGTTAGTTGGGCCGGCCCCGTCTTGCGAAATGAAGGGAAGGAGGGAGGCCACCTGGGCTGGGCCGACTAGAGGGAAGGGGTGAATGAGCCCAAGGCTGGTTTTCCACTTTTCTTTCCTTTCTCTATTTCTCCTTTCTTTCTTTCTCTCTTTTCTTAATTCCTTTCTCCACCACTTTTGTGTGTGCAACTATTGTAAATATTTGTACAAGCACTCATATATATTCTCACGATTTTTCATTCATGAAAACATTTATTCAATTGTACTTGTAGAAATATTTATATATATCCATGCTCACACTTTTCCCGAACTCTCGTTATTTCATGTGTATTATACTTTACAAATATTTTCACAAGCACACTTATATTCTCAAGACTTTTTATTGTCGAGAATAATTATTTATCGTGCTCACAAAAATATGCACACGGTTTTCGGTATTTGATTCCTAGAGAAATATTGTAAATCATTCTCATGCAATATTATTCTTCCATAAATAAAATCTAGATCTCACCTTGCATCGTTTGGTCACCATAAAGTTCACCAAGCAACAAACAAGATTTCCTATTTTCTATATGGTGGGAGTTTGAAATGCAGGTTTTTTCAAAAGCGGGGTTTTGGTTTAGCGGAAAATAAATCAAGTTTTAGTTGTAATTCAAAAAATTCAAATTTTTAGTGAATTTTAAAATGATGCAAAAACACGGGTGTTACAATCACGCGGGTGGCGTAGATGATCCGCCCATGTCTTGTTTGTAAATCAAAATGTCGTCAAAAAATACCGGGACGGCGCGGCGGAGGAATGGCCGGAGTACGCCATTCATCAAAGCTTGAACGTGGCGCCGGCGTTGCAGGGCGAACGCCATGACCAAGAACTCGTACAGCCCGTCGTGGGTGCGGAACGCCGTTTGGGCGTCCTCGGGCCGCATGAGCACACGTGGTACCGGAGCGCAGTCCGCTTTGAGAAGAACTTGGCGCCGTGGAGTTCATCCAGCAGCTCGTCAACCACCGGGATCGGGGAAGGCGTCCTTGATCGCCACCGCTTCAAGGCCCGATAGTCGGCAGCGCCATGAACCGCCGGGCTTGACGAGGAGGACCGGCGACGAACGGTGAGTCGCCGCGCGGACGATCCCTTGTTCGATCATGGCGGCATTGCCGCCCACTCCGCCCTGTGGGCAGCCGTACCGGCACGTCGGGACGGGCGACCGCCGGCAGGCGCCGCCGCCAGATGCGCGGTGGTCGCTGGGCGCGCGTGGGGCGAGGCTCGTTGGCGTGGCGAAGACCGCTAACGCCGAGGAGGGCCTCCACCGCCGCTCGCCCGCCGCCGCCGCGCGCACCCGGCCGACCAGCGGTGGGCACTCCGGCCAGAGATGGTGTGCGGCCCGCGTTCAAAGGACATGCGCCTGCGGCCGTGTCCCACACGATGGGCCCCAGCGTCCGAGCCACTGGTGCCGGTGGGCGATGTCGTACCCGGCCGGGCATGACGAGAGGTCCGCTGAACGCCGCACCTTCGATGAGCAGCGGCGCTGTCGCGGATGGCGCCCGCACCACGTGATCCGCTTCGCCGTTGGCGACCATGGCCGTGAGGCGGCGCCGACGGCGAGGCGGTGCCCGACGCGCAGCCTCCTGAGATGAAATTATGGGTGCCGCCGAGTCGAGAAGGGCGGCGAGAGAGGCAGCCCCCAATGCCACCGCCAACCGCATGGTGTCGCCCATGGGCACGCCGCCACGGCCTCGCAGCGCGAAAAATGGGGAGCTTCCTTGTCCCCGCTCGGCCGGGCGTCGTCGGCATCATCGGCTCCACACCGCCGGCGAAGAAGATCCGCTTGCAAAAACCTGGCTGGCCTACAAGAATATTTCTCATCACAGTTAAAAGCATAGACCGAGGCGCGGCGCGCTCGCCCTGTTCGCCCGGGGAGAGCGCTTCGTGTTGCCATCGCGACGACGGCGCCCACCGGCGCGGCGGGGCGGCGCCAATCGATGCGGCGCGCAACGGGGGGGTCGTGGCGGCGGTGGTGGCAGCAGGCGCGCGCGCTGGGCGGGCCGAGGCAGGCCGCGGGTCGATCCATCTCCATGAGCTCCACCGCGAGCCGGCTCATCGCGCGGCGAAAGGTCTCCGGTTGTGGATGCGCACCGCATGGCCGAAAGGGCGTAGAAGGCCACCCGTGAAGAGCTGGACCTTCCGGATCTCCGTCCCCCGGCCGGGCGCGCGAGGAAGGAGGGCTTGGAACCGCTTGCGCGTTCGATACCAGGTTGTCAAGAGCGTCGAACCCTGACTGGTCGGACCTCGGCCACGGCTCGTAGTCGCCGTCCGGCCTCGCCCGGCGAGTTTTGCCCCTCAGCCGTCGGCTTAACAGAGAGAGAGAGATTAGGGAATAACTTCTTTCTTGATTGCAATTGTTCCTGGCGTACATGCATATAGGCCCGTGGCCCAACAGATGGAGAAACTCTCCTTGATTGTAGGACTAATCTTAACAAGGCAACAACTAATCAGCTAACTAACTTGCCTCCTAACCACTCGCCTGCCCCTCCTGCACCGAGGCTGCTCGCTGGGCTGCTGCACGCTCGGCTGCTCGGCGCACGTCGCGGGCTCGCCTGCGCCTGACATATGTGCGCCCGCACATGACACACCCATTGAGCTGACCGACTCAGAAGAATTCCATGATATTTTCGAATTGCTGGGAACCAAAACAGAGGCATCAAGCTGTTCCTGCTATAGTACTGCGAAGAGAAAATTAAATCGAGTCAGCCATATGAATTATGTCAGCTATTAGGACAACCAAAGATTTGGATGGTTTTCTAAATGAGATTCAGACATATGAATTACATATCAGCATATATATCCTGCGATTGTTGATTGAATTCGTAGATTCTGAATGCATGTTTCCTATCTGATTGATACACATCATTTCTAAAATTACAAACAGTAGTTAACTAAACGATACTGATTATTATTCATTAATTAAGCACAGAGTAACCATATTGCAAAGAAATTGTCTTGAAGAATATAGACATAAGGGACGGAAGTTAGCTGTTATAAAAAGGCATGGAGGTAGCAGCCATGTAATTTGATCAGATCAAATTGGAATAGCCAATAGCCAATTAGCGTAAGGTAGGTTTTGGGTGGTCGGTAGTTAGGGAAAAGAAGGGGTTGTCACAATGGCACACCTGGTGGGCAGTTGGTGCCCTCGTGGAGGTCACGCTGGTGGGACGGAGCGGCGCCTTCCCCGCGCTTCCCGGCGCCTGCTGCAGCGCTCGTCACGACCATTCCGGCGGAGCGGGTAGGGCACGTCCGCTTCGGTGGCGGGAGAAGGTTGCGCCGCCCTCGCCGCTGCTTGAAACTGCGCCACCGTCGCGAGGTCGCTTCGCGAGTCTCGCCGGCCAGCGATGCGCAGCGCTGGGGTCGCGAGTGCAGCGAGGCCGATGGCTTCGCGGCAGCTGCATCCGGGAGCATCCGACGGCGGAAGCCCGTCCGTCCTCAAGCGGTGGGGCAGATCAACGATGGCGTCGGCGTCGCGGCAGCTCGTCCGGCGGGTGAGACTGCGAGTATGAGAACCGCCCGGTGGGAAGGAACCGCCTCGCCCGGCATTGCCGGAGTGCCCGTGGCTCCGCCCGGCGGGAGGGGAGGTTGCGGCGGCGTTTGCGCAGCGCGGGGGTAGGAGGTCGCTTTGTCCCAAAACCGAGCTGGCTCTCGAATAATAGCAAACCTAGCCTGCAAAACCCCAAAGGCTCTTTCCACATCCTCCCTTTGCTGCTTCTTGTGCTTTGGCGAAATATTTCTCCTTGTTCCCCTCAGGGTGGTTGATTGTCTTTACTAAAGTAGCCCAAGGTGGATATATACCATCAGCTAGATAATAACCCATCGTGTAATCATGGCCATTAATGGTATAATTCACATCTGGAGCTCTACCCTCTGCCAGGTTTGCAAACAAAGGAGACCGATGGAGCACATTGATATCATTATGAGACCCAGCCATTCCAAAAAATGCATGCCATATGTGTAGATTATGCGAAGCAACAGCTTCTAAAATGACAGTGGCCTTGTTCACATGACCCTTATACTGACCTTGTTTTGTATATGGACAATTCTTCCACACCCAATGCATGCAATCGATGAATCCTAACATTCCAGGAAAACCTCTTTTCTCACTGATTGCCGGTAAGCGTGCGATGTCAGCCTCATTGGGTTGTCTGAGGTACTCGTCTCCAAATATGTCAACAACTGCAGAAACGAACTTACGTAGGCTCTCAATAGCTGTGCTTTTCCCAATGCGAACATACTCATCGGTGGCATCGGCCGGAGTCCCATATGTGAGCATACGAAGAGCTGCAGTACATTTTTGGAAGCAACTTAACCCAAGAATATCGGCTGCATTTCTTTTACGCACAAAAGATTTATCGTGGGCTTCAACCGCATTCATTATGCGTAGGAAAAAGCTCTTTACTCATCCTAAACCTGGAAAAAGAGAGCAAAAATTATTTACTCATCCTATTTAATTGACAAATACTATTTATTGACATAAACCTCCGACGGAATATTTCGGACCATACGTCGGATTGTCCGCCAAATAGTCTTAAAACAGCCTGTCATGACCGGCTTCCCTATCTCGATCAATAACAGCGTGTCCAGGGACAGAACCACCAGGCTTTCGTTTAACAATTGAGGACGAGTTCAGGAGAAGAGCAGAGGACATAATGAGATAATCTTCATCATCTGACGAAGAGTCCTCATCTAGTTGTCTTTGGAAAAAGGTTTTGCGAAAACTCATGACGTCTTGACACCTACAAATCAAACAGTGAGCAACTGATCAAACAAATTTGAACCTAAAATTCCTACCCGTACGTGGCTGTCTGTATACAAGCCGTAGAGGAACTCCTTGTACGGCACCTACTATGTCTGTCAGGTGTCTGAAAATTTGCTTCTAATAAGTACAGTAATGATTATTTTTAATTGGATCTAAATCCGATGGCTTTGGAGCCTCTTCTTCCTTGATTTCTTTGTGCGATATGCACTCAAGTCTCTAGGAACCAGGAAGCGTGTCCTTGGGGGAGATCAAATTGCCCTACACATCCTGAACTTGGGAGGGTCTAGGAGATGGTACCTGCGATGCCGGCGAGGACCGATGATGATCGCGCGATGACTAGTGCTGGGCGGCGGCGAAGAGATGAGTCGCGCGCTGGTGCTCGACTCGCGCGAAGGAATTGCGACCACGACGGGACGGGAGATGACCACGACCCCAACTACCAGGCCAACTAAACTCATCTAGTGGGCCCAAAATGTGATTATTGGGAGACAATTATAGGGTACCGTTGGAGATTAGTATTTTTTCCAATTCAATTCTTTTTTGGAGGTCCTAAACACATGGATATTGGGAGGAAAATATAGGGTGCTCTTGGAGATGCTCTAAGATAAAACAGGCGATTGAGAAGTCTCGTCGCTGTCCAACACTTTAGAACAGCTCAGATTTGTTTTGTTTTTATGAAAACAGGAGGGTGCCAGCCCCTACTGTGCTCGTGAGACAAAAAAAAAGGAAACAAAAACATCATTACAAATTACAATTACACATAAGCTTCTATCCATTGAGTAATAGCAGGTTCATATCCCTCCTTTTTCTCCAAGGATAACAGCAAAATCAACTCTGAAGTGCCTTCTTGCATTTGTAATGGATGGCTGAATATATCTGAAGATTGCATCATTTCTCACTAACCAGATGGCTCAGCACATAGAAATTATATTTTCCATGAAGAAAGGAACAACTAACTAAAATGTGAAAGAAGAGATTGTTTCAAAGTGATCATCAATATTCAGACCCTAAGTGGGCCAGCAATCTACTGTAAAAGGACAATCAAGAAAGATATAGAGAAGACTCTCTTCAGGGTCAAGACTGCAACAGGGCATCAAGGGCCATATGAATCTCAGCAGATTTTTAGTACTGAGGCCTCGTTTAGTTGTTAGAAAATTTTGCAAAAAGCTTCTTTGAACTCCCTGTGAAGACACTTTGAAGACGCGTTTCGTTTGTTTGTGGTAAATATTATCCTACCACGGCGTAACTAGGCTCAAAAAGAATCGCCTCGTAATGTACATCTAAACTGTATAATTATTTATTTTTTTTACCTATATTTTATACTCTAAATATATATCTTTTGGTGTATTTAATGTGATGTGATGGAGAGAGAGTGAAAAAAGTTAGAAACTTTAGCCAACTAAACGAGGCCTGATTCTGTCCTCCATAATTATAAGCAACTAGAAGAACACTTTTCTTTTTTATTTTGACTGCAACTTTTCCAAAACCAGGAATATGCAGCTGAGACTTGTAGAACGCGGCTGTTGGCGTTAGGCCATTTCTCTGCTATTTCCATTGGAGAGTTCATATCCCGTCCCTTTGACCACGAAGGCGACCGGCTCATGAGCCATGATAAAGAGAGACTGTACCGGTCTGCATTGAGCAGTTCCTACGAACCCTGACTACAGAAGCAATTGTACAATATCTAAGCATATAGCCAGTAGCGTTTTGCTCCTTCGACATTAGCAATGGCGCCACAGAGCTTCCGCATCGTGCTTGCTGTCGTCTTGTCGTTCGCCGGTCCCGCGGTAGTACTTGTGGTCGGACAGCGCTACATCCCTTTGGCGCCCTACTGCTCGACGACGGGCAACTTCACCATCGGCAGCGAGTACCAGGTAAACCTCGGTAACCTCACATCTTCACTCCCCAGAACGCCATCGCGAACGGAGGCTTCGACAGGGGAAGCTACGGCCAGGCGCCAGACGAGGTGTTTGGGCTCACCATGTGCTACGCCGACCGGAACTGGACCGAGTGCCAGAACTGCCTCCGAGCCGCGGCCGCCGGGGTCCAGCAGATCTGTCCATTCAGCCGGGAGATGAAGGCTTGCTACGACGCCTGCGTCGTCGCCCACTACTCCAACGTGTCTTTCTTCTCCGTAGCCGACCTGACCGTGCCACCGTGGCGTTCTACGTTTGGGTCCCCGCCTACGTCGTCGACATGGACACCATGAACGCTACACGGTGGAGCCTGATGACCGGGCTGGCGGAGGAGGCCGCCAGCAACGGCAACTCGCTGCGTCTGGCGAACCGGAGCCAAGCGTACACGGACTCGCAGGGCAGCTCACACGTGATGTACGGGCTGGCACAGTGCACCAGGGACCTCAACGCCAGCGAGTGCGCCAGGTGCCTGGACAAATTCGTCGTGGAGCTGTCGAACTCGCGCCCAAACAACACATACGGAACCATCAAGGAGTACAGCTGCTACGTGGCATACAAGATCGATGAAGGCCTCGGCATCACCATCCCGCCCGATACGGCAGCGCCGCCGCGGCCACCGCCATCGCCGACGACTGTGCAAGTTCAACCACCGGGTTAGTATAAAGCAATCACCTTTTTTTAAGATAAAGGATGACTCATCCGGCCTCTACGTCCCGAGCGTCTGTGGCCCCCAATTATTACTGAGTTTTTAAAGTAGGCGACAATTGCTCAACCGTTCGAGAATGTAAACAAAAACTACCACAGCCTATAAAGGTGCTTCCGACCACCGTTAACCGCTTTATGTGAAACCATCTCAATTTTGGTGCTCAACGATGATAGTAAATTCTTGTTTAAATCGTCACGCCTAATTTGTGCCTGCAAAACGAAGCCATGTGTGCCCCTCGAAAATAACCTGCAAAATAGAGTTATATTTGATTCTATTAAAACAAATGTCATTATGGGTATTCGGATGGCCTAGCAAAAAGCGAAGAACCCCAACCCAAATCAAACCTCTAATCTTAGAATTTTGATTAGAGAGCCAAGAACCAAATAAGTGTCTAATAGATGCGGGTTGAGTTAAGCCCGTAGCAAGATACACCATCCTCCAAACCATTTTAGCATAATGACAATCCAGAAAAGATGTTGAATTGATTCATTCAGGGTTACAACCAACACATTTCATTTGCCCATTCCAATTTTTCCTAGCAAGATTGTCTTTAGTTAAGATCATCTCTCCTTGTAAAAACGCAGAGGAAGATCTTAATTTTTAGAGTAACCTTAATCTTCCGTTTTTTATGTCCGAAAGGTTGATGCGAATTTATTAGTTGTAGATACATCGAGCGAACCGTAAACAATCCCGATTTGGTTAGGTTCCACCCGAATGAATCGACCCATCAACTAAGTTAAAAGGTGCTATCCGTGCTACAAGATTAGACCGATCTCTCAATCTAGGTCCAAGCAACGCTCTCCTAAATGAGATATTTAGAGGTTGTGACGTTAGAACTTTGGCCACCGTTGCATGTGGATCTCTCACTATATTATATAGAGACGATACCTATCTTTGAAAGATAAGTCTCCTACCCAATTGTCCTCCCGAAACGCTGGCGTGGCACATCCATCTTTGATAGAAAACGTGTCATTAGTTAAGACTTCATCTTTAATTTTTATAAGACCCCTCCAAAAAAGTGGGAATCATATGGTTTAGCCTTAACTGCGATAAGGACTTAGACCTCAAGTACTTGTTTCTAAGCAAATCTTGCCATATACATTCAGTATTAGGTTAACAATCCACTTTGCTAGAAGACATTTATTTTGTAGTTGAAGGTCTAGAATTCCTAACCCACCTTGATCCTTGGGTCGGCATAGGATGTCCCATTTGGCAAGCCGATATTTATGTTTTTCGGATGATCCTTGCCAAAAAATCTTGATCTGAAATGGTCATGATTTTTCGAACTCCTTTCGAAATTTCGAAAAAGGACATCATAAACATGGGTAGGCTGCTAAGTACTGAATTGAGGAGGATTAAACGGCCTCCATAAGACAGGTTCCTAGCTTTCCAACAAGAAAGTTTCTTCTCAAATCTTCCTTCTACTTTATGCCACTCCGAATTGAGTAGCTTTACGTGGTGCATGGGTATACCCAGATATCTAAAGGGGTATATACGGCATTACATCCAAAGAGAGTGGTGTATTCATTTTTCACCTCTTTGGCCGCACCATAGCAGCAGATTTCACTCTTGTGAAAATTAATTTTTAAGCGACAATTGCTCAAAAAACACATAGCAGAAGTTTCATATTTTTTTGCCTGTTCGAGATCATGATCGAGGAAGATGATGGTGTCATCTGGCGTATTGAAGGATAGATAATCCATCATCAACTAAATGAGGAATAACACCGCTTATTTGGTCATCAGACTTTGCTCTTTTAATAATGAGAGATAGCATATCAGCCACGATGTTAAATAAGATTGGAGAATCAAGCAATCACCTGTGATCACTTAATCTGTTTATCACGTTCAGACATTAATTTAGTTAATGAATATAGTCGTGTTTCGTGAGAAAAGATACATCGCCTCCCCCAGGCCGGAGCCGGGCGACGGTGGCACTGGTGGTCGGCGTGACTGTCGGTTCCGTGGCGTTTGTCGTCTGCTCCGGCGTCATTGTTTTCTTCTTGCTGCGTCGGCGCCAGAGGCGAAAGGCAAGAGAGCTCCAACTAGACATGTTTGACCACGAGCCTTTGGATGAGGATGACGAGTCGTTTGAGAAAGGAACAGGGCCGAGGCGTTTCCGGTACAACGAGCTGGCCATCGCAACCAGCTTCTTCTCCGAAACCGAGAAGCTCGGTGAAGGTGGCTTCGGGTCAGTATACAGGGGCTACTTAAAAGAAATGGACCTTCACGTCGCCGTAAAAAGAGTGTCCAAGAGCTCCAAACAGGGGAGGAAGGAGTACATCTCCGAGGTGAAGATCATAAGCCGGCTGAGGCACCGCAACCTTGTGCAGCTCATCGGCTGGTGCCATGGCGGCGGCGAGCTCTTGCTTGTCTACGAGCTCGTGCCCAATGGAAGTCTAGACTCTCATATCCACAACCACAACAATGTGTTGTCGTGGCAACTCAGGTACCACATCAGAGAAGATGATGTGTGCATTATTTCGCAATTTCTAGTAATAAATAAATGCTTATTAACTCTGTCAAGTCATAATGTGTTCGTTAGGCATGAGATCGTGCTTGGAATCAGCTCTGCACTTCTGTACCTTCATCAGGAGTGGGAGCAGTGCGTCTTGCACCGTGACATCAAGCCGAGCAATGTTATGCTCGATGCCTCCTTCAACGCCAAGCTCGGCGACTTCGGGCAGCTACATGGACCCGGAGTGCATGTTCAGTGGCAGCGCCAGCACCAGTTCCGACGTCTACAGTTTCGGCGTTGTCCTCCTCGAGGTCGCCACCGGCCGGCGGCCGGTCGTGGCGCTACATGACACGGAGGAGGAGTACGCCACCGTGCACCTGGTGCAGTGGGTCTGGGAACGCTACGGCCAGGGAAGGATACTCGACGCCGCGGACGCACGGTTGGACGGAGAGGTCGACGGCGAGGAGATGGAGCGCGTGATGGTCACTGCGCTCTGGTGCGCGCACCCTGACCGTGCCCTGAGGCCATCCATTAGGCAGGCGGTCAACGTGCTACGGCTCGAGGCACCTCTGCCGCACCTCCCCACGGACATGCCGGTCGCGACGTTCTTGCCACCGTTGTTCAGTTGCAGTGGTTTGTGACCGGCAATAGCAGTGTGGCGGCGCTAGGTAGTGGTGAAGCTAGCGTAAATTAGGGGTGTTGCATTTCTTTCGTAAGTGTGATGGTAAAAAAATTGTGAACTTGTTATCTGTTGCCTCTTTTTAATGAAAATGCATGTGAAGTCGTGTTTAAAAAAATAGTGAAAAATTAATTCTAATAGTAATTTTTATTCAATTTACAAATAGGGCAACAAATGAAGCTCAACACCCCATTAGTTCCGGCAACTCCAAGAGCTTGGTAAAACATAATAGCCAAATGTCATTGTTTAGCCATTTTGTAAAATAGAAAACTTTTCAAAAAAGAAGAGATCTCCAACAGACTTGCTATTTTACAAAATCATATAGCAAAATTGGTATACTTAAGCATTTTGCGGGCCGGGCCGGGTTCAGGCCGAGCCGGAAAAAAAGTCTGGTTATTTCGGGCGAAAAATCCTCGCTCATGACCGTCCAACTCGACACATCAAGCCTCGATGAGGGCCATGCCAAGCTTCGGGCCGAGGCGGCCCACCCATGCATTTTATAGTGTAAATTAGCTAAAAATAACATTTCGGGTTGGGCTCGGGCCAAGATTTTTTTTCAGACTGCAAGATTTGTGTCCAGACCCGTCCAGTAAGGTCTATGGACGGGACGAGTTCAGACCAGGTCGAGCCGGGCTAAAAATGCTCAGGTATACAAATGGATATAGCTAGTATATATAGCCTCCAAGAGTTTAGGGATAGCATGTTTGCTATTTTACAAAACCATATAAAGATGTCTCATTTGGAGTTCAATTTTGTCTCAAAAAGTCATATATAGCCTTGCTAATAAGGATAACATATCTCTTAGGGCCCCTTTGGTTTGAAGCCATGTTTTAAATAGCGTCGTCGAGCCTTTCGGGCGTTATTGGGCGTTATAAGCGTCGCCATAGCGGCGCGAATAGCGGCAACTTCGTGCAGTAGCGCCCGATCTGCCGCCGCCGCTATAAGCGTGAATAGCGGCAAATAGCGGCACGAATAAGCGGCGCTATAGGGCCCACTCATCTAAATCCAAATCCACGCTTGGGAAAACAGGGTCTGCGTCTGCTAAAAAGAAAACAACGGATCCTTCTTCCTCTCCCAACGCCGCGAGCAACGCATCGACCACCCGCGGCGGCGGCAGTCCCACCACCCGGCTTGCGTACGGCTCCAGATCTGGTGACCGGAGTTGGCATCGGTGTCAGCTCCAACAGTTTTGGGGGCATATACTCACTGCTGGCGGCTGCGGCAGCGCTCTCATCGGCGGCAGGTCCGTCCGCCCGTCGCTACTTGATGTGAGCCTCCTCATCTTCGGCGTTGCGACGGCCGCCCCTTACTAGCTGGTCACTCGATCCTCCTTGGCCGAGCACGCAGTCTAGGCTCCATCGAAGTTCACATGAGGACACCCTCCCTAATCTCCATCGTCAAGCACGCCCGTCGCCCAGCAGGATTGCAAGTAATCCATAAGTTTCTTGTCCATCTCCCCAATCTGAGAATGGATACTATATTTTAATTTGGGAAGATTCATGCTTCGCTCCATGACTCCGTTATCAACCATGACAAAATTGCAGTTCTTTAACTTCAGTAAGTAATTTTGGCTCAAATTCTTCTACACCATGTATTTGGATCTAAACTCTATATCTCGTTCTTAACAGATTTTGTCAACATTAATATGCCTCACTTTTATCTAAAATATATTTTACTAGTTAAATGCCCGTGCGTTCTTCTTTATAACTAAATTTTATATAAAAAAACATAGATCGCATGATAAGATAACAATACTATGAATTAAATAATGATATTAAAGTGATATTTAATCCAAACAAGTTTTATGAAAAGTAACACAATTAATTATGGATATCGCAGGTTTGTAACTCTATTTTATAGGCTTTTATGTCATTCGACTAAGATAATGTAGACATTCTATTTTATCAAAGTGGAGTCATCGATATACTTTGAATCCCTCACCAATAATCACTATAATCTAAATTTGTTTAGTAACCGGACACCGTAAACAATACCAAGTGCAACACTAAGATTGATTATTTGACATCAACCGTCCGGGATATACACCATGCACAAGCGATCCAGATAACCGCCTATACTGACCGATACACCAAGCATCAAGCGTTCAAAATATAACATGTACGGATGATTTTTTATTCATGTATTGTGCATATAACATCTCCGTGTAGATTCCGATAAACCATTTAGAAGTACATAGGGTGTGTTTAGCACCCAAAATTTGGGCCAAAATTTTGGGCGGATGGGACATGTATGTCACATCGCATGCGATTAAAGCACGTTTCGTTTGTTAGTGGTAAATATTATCCTACCATGACGTAACTAGGCTCAAAAAGAATCGCCTCGTAATGTACATCCAAACCGTGTAATTATTTTATTTTTTACCTACATTTAGTACTCGATACATGTGCCGCATTTTGATGTGATGGGAAATCTTCTTTTTGCATAGTGGAATTTGGAAAAGAAACTTTGGGTGCTAAACACACCCATAGTAATATTTACAAATATGGCGTTAGTTAAATAATATTTATACAATATAAATTAAATTAAAAATACATTGTATGTGTTAATAATCTTCTATTACCTCGTCTATTGCGTTAGAACCTCCTTCCACACAATATTCTTCGTGAAAATTCCTTCAAATGTTGGGTCTTCTTATCCTTATCTTTTTTACTTGGTTCATTCTTTTTATTTTTTATGCCATTCTTTCTATTATTTTTTTTCTCCATCTTTTTGGCCTCCTCCTCCGTGCATTCGCATCAAGCGAGAGAGCGAGGATCTTGATATTCGTTCTTGATGTGGCTCTAGACATCGCAAACATACAATTGACCTTGAGAGAAAACCGGCGGACACATACACACCCACATTAAGGATAATTTGGCTTGTGACTTGTTGACCATCATGGCGGCTTCGGCTGATAGAAATTGCTTCCTCTTAAATTTGAACGGGAACATCTCATCATATGGGCATAGAGGTTCTAAAGCAATCAAAGCGTTGCACTTGTACTAACCTAATTAGGAAAAAATCATAAAATCATAGCATTTGGCTGAATCCATTCTAAAACAATCAAAGCTTTGCTCTTGTACTAACCAAATTAGCAAAACCATAAAATCGTTTGAGGAACCATAATTCATTGAAAGGGTGTAATATGTAATGGCAACACATTTTAGAATACAAAGTTAAGGAAAAATAATCAAGTAATCGGCTAAATCATTGCTAGAGGGAAAAGTGCATGCCACGGGACATACCTTCCATGCTAGAATCACTAAGATGTTGGGTCACTTTCGTCTTCACCATCGGGAGCAATGAAACATTAGCATCCGACATCACCGAATTGTATGCGCCTAGAAAAGTTGCTATTTCGTTTGTTCACTGTATAGCATAATCGGGCAATGAAAAGATGAATTTATTTCTTCAATCAATACGTAAAAATTATTCCTATAAGATTGCGAAAACAATTATTTGGTTATCGAGACAATTGCGATTTTTGCATATTTCAAATCATAATAGTTTCTAGGATTAGGCGATCACAATTTGGCACAACAAGAACACATTGGTGGGCGATCCTTACAAAGGACGGCATACATCTGGCGAAGGATTAGGGTTTGGTGGGGTTCATAATTTCGCCTACCATGAAGGGACGAAGGGATTCACACACCTAGTGATCTTGTTGCATCCCCGTCGAGGCGGCTGTGGCGTCGGTGCCGCAACTCCGTTGAGTCTTTGGTGGCCTTCAAGGCGATTGATGGATCGAATCGGTGACGAGCTAAGGTCGAGGCGGCGGTGGCGCGAGGAGGAGGCCGCGATTGTCGCATGAGGCGGCGTTGGGAGGGTTCGCCCGGACGGACGAGGCTGGGATAGCGTCGCGATGTTGACTCGGGCGGCGTAATTTTTTGTGTGGACACCGCCGCCGTATTATTTGTCATGCGTGATTTCCACCCCTTTCTATATTTGTCCGCATGATTTTATTTCCTTTTCTTGCTCCGTGTCGCATGCACAATTTGTTTCCTTTTTTCTCTCGGGATCGGTGTGACGCCGGCGTGGCGTATTATTTGTCATGCGTGATTTCCACCCCTTTCTATATTTGTCCGTATTATTTTATTTCCTTTTCTTGCTTCGTGTCGCATGCACATTTTGTTTCCTTTTTTCTCTAAGGATCGTTGTGGACACCTTTGCCGTATTATTTGTTGATTTCCACCCCTTTCTATATTTGTCCGCATGATTTTATTTCCTTTTCTTGCTCCAGTGTCGCATGCACAATTTGTTTCCTTTTTTTTCTCGGGGATCGCATGGGGTGATAGATGGGCAGGACCAAAACAAATGTCGCACTAAAAAATTGTCTCCTTTTTATTCTTTTTATGTTGTAGAAATTTTCTTGTAATGGAAGTGTCGTGGTGAGATATTTCTCGGACGAACGTACATTCTGCTGATGACCATTGGACTTCAGATGCTGGTCAATACTCCCTCCGTCCCCATGGAGTTCGACGTTTTTGACTTTTTGAACTTCATGTTTGATCATCCGTCTTATTCAAAATATTTATGCAAATCATAAAATAAATTAATCAATATTCAAGTATCTTAATTGATAAAATAAGTCGTAACAAAAATAAATTATATTTGTGAAAAAAATTTGAATAAGACGAAACATCGAATAAGATGGCACGGAATCTAGGATGACAAACTTCGATTGGGACGGAGGGAGTACATGCTATTTTTCCTGTTCATTCCTTTGTTTCACCTGAGGAGCCAAAGGGCCTCCAGAATATTTTCCTATGGATTTGTTTCCTATAGGATTGGAGGAACTTGCTCTAAAGTATTGTTACCTTTTTTATCTCTTTTACAGAATAACTAAATTATGAAATTTGGCTATTAATGTTAGCCAAACTGGCAGCTATATTATTTATCCCACACCATGAGTGGTGTACCCTTCGCCTTTGCCTTTGCCTTTCATATTCCGCATATGTTTCTGTAGAAGTAACGTTTTTCAGATGCCCATTGTAAATGGAATGCACTGCTAATATAGTGCGGCTACGATATTATTATAACTTTTTTAATTAATTAATGCTCATTGCAAATTGAATCCATCGCTTATATAGTTGGGCTTCGAGATTGTTGATAAACCGTTGTATATTTTGGACACCTAGTAGGCTTGAGGGGACATTTTAAATAATATTTTTAATGATATAATTGTATATCTGGAAATTGTTAAATAAAAAATCGTGATTATCATTCTGTAAACAGGACCTGGCGCGCTGTCGGCAACTATGGGCCGACGTCTTGCTGACAGGGGCACCTGTTGCCTAAAAGAAGCCCCCTTGGATGGACGACAGGCACATTTGCAAGGCGAACTGAAAGCGCCTGTCAGGCAGCTCAATTCACCCACGGTTCTCTCCCAGGCGTCCGGTCCAGATCGCTGCCTGGACTGAAGGTTATGGCGAGGATATTGCCTTGCACCGAGCTATAACTATTCTTTGTCTCGCATGGAGCTATAAAGCTGTTGTATTCGACAAGTTGAAGCTTGCTCTGATATTTTCTTTTGAAGATTCATGTAATATGTGAATAACTTGCTCGTTGTATTCTGGTTGATGTGATTATGTCAAAATCTTACATCCAGTTGTTAGCGCGAACGTAATCCTGAATTGTCCATTTCGATTTCTGTTTGTCAAAATATTATATTCACGTGCAAGCGCGAATTCAGACTCAGAATTTTTTTAAAAAAAATGTCGCGGGGGAATAGTAACAGGAAGCTCATGGATGAAGAGCAACCCGTGTCGCAAAGAACCCGCCCAATCTCTGTCTGCCACTCTTACGAGACGCCAGGCCAAGCGAAAAAGACCAGGCATCAGATACCACATGGCATTTCATCTCATTTCATTTCACTTAGTTTCAGTCAAAAGAATTCACAAAACACCGGCGGAAAAACCAAAGACAGAAGACGAGAACGAGCAAGGGGCAATCTCTCAGCCGAAAGATGGTGATTTTTGTTGTGCGATAATCACTGATTATCTCAGCAAAACTAAACGACTTCATCACCGATTGCTCCGGCAAACAAAAGATACAGATCCAGGAAAAACATAGGCAAGAAAACAGAGATTGGGGGAGATCAGATGGTAGTGCATGTAATTTGGCAATCATCATCTGGTGATGCAGAAGATGGTTTATGGATTGAGATTCCTCACTTCACCCCCAAACAGGATTAACGAACACGATAATAACAAATCAGGAAACCAAACAAGAAGCGATAAGAAACAGATTCACTTCACTAAATCCGGCTGTCGATGCAAGAACGGCGCTTACGGTTACGTCTGGCGGCGTAGCAAGTGAGAGAAGGATGGCTCGTTTATATAGGCGGCGGCCGCCTAGGGTTACGCTGCTGCCAATCGCGGGCCTGGCCCATCTAGTGGTGGTATAGCAAATGGGCTTGAAGGACCTCGGTAGCATTCAGCCCATATAAGAAATTAGATCATGTGATCTCTCGCCGATCTTCTCCGTAGCAATCCCAGATCCACCCAGCGATCGACGACGAGTCCACGAGATCCTGGTGCGCCTCCCGCCGGACGAGCCCGCTGTGTGTCTCCTCTGAACATGCCAGAAGCATTTAAAGAGTATATTTGGTGTGGAGAAAAGCCTCGCCGCCTATCCACGTCTTTTTTTTACCTTGGCCGTCCGTTAAAATGATCGACGGTTCGGGCGCCGTTGACTTTTCGTTCGTGGAGAACGTTGCTGTGGGATTTTCCTAGCGGGCCCGGGTGCGTGGTGCTTTGTGCCGCCTGAATGGCTGCGGCCAGCCTTGTCGTCCGTCCGTTGGGTGGGGTGGGGATGGTCCCATCTATCGGTGGCACCGGAGATGTACAGCCACCGCCCGGTCGTGGTAGCATGGACACGCTTGCCATGGGGCCCGCGGCGTGGTCTCCTTCCCCGTAGCAGCATGGCCTCTTCCCCTGTCCTGTGTTCCATTGTCGGCCGCCTGGATTCGGGTGGAAGGCTGGCCACCGCGGGGCCCGCGCGTGGCGGCCGGCGACCGCGGTCCCCTGAGGGCGGGCCCGTGTGGTCGGGGTTTCTTTGTGACATTCTTTGGTGGGGCCACCGTCGTCCGGTTTAGTGCGGACCCCGCGTCCGTGGGCTGTTGGGTTGCGAAGTCTCGCCAACCCTCGGTGCTTGGTCATTCTAACGGGAGATAAAATCACCGCGCCCCCTCCGGGTCTCGGCCCCCCTCCATCGCCGCCCGTAAGTTCCTTCCCTCTTCCCCCACCGCCGCCTTCGCCTATCCTTCGCTCCTCTCGGCCCGCCGCCACTTCGCCGGAGTCTAATGGATTTTGGTCTTCCCACACGTCGTCGAACTACGCCACACGTGCGCGCGGCGCTACGCGTTTTTTCGGGTTCTTTGCCGTTGAGATCCGCATCCGCTGCCGCTTTTGGGGAAGCCATGTGCGGTCGCCGTCGAGAGG
The DNA here is from genome assembly GCA_015847255.1 of Hyparrhenia diplandra. Lineage (NCBI taxonomy): Eukaryota > Viridiplantae > Streptophyta > Magnoliopsida > Poales > Poaceae > Hyparrhenia > Hyparrhenia diplandra. The sequence continues at coordinate 132,520 of JADLZK010011165.1, read as the reverse complement.
AAGGAGGGAGGGGACGTCGGTCTTGGCCGGTTGGATGTCAAAAGGTCCGGCTCAAACGAGGTCTCTGCTCTATCTCCGTTTGCCGCCTTCCTCGAGGTACAAATCATCCATCTGTGCCCCCTTGCCGCTGCTCCTCCTATCTTCTTCGAGTTTGCTCCGTTGAAGCGTGGTTTGCCTCTTGCTTCGTGGTGCGCTCCGAGTCCTTTGCGTGCGAACACATGGTTGATTTAGGTCACATGTGTTTACTTTTGTGATTGAGTGATTGTCAACGATCCAACACTTTACTTCTATTTTTGTTTATCTTTTATGCTTCGGCTATGTTGACCGACACACGTGGAGTGTGTCGAAGACGTATCTCTTGGTTCGTGTTGTGCGGGTGTGGAGCTCGGAGATGGTAGGCGGCGGCAAGGTGAAGGGGGCCAAGGAGGACGTGCTTGGGCCGACGGACCGCTGGAGGTGAAGGACGGGACGTGAGGCTTGGACCGAGGGACCGGATCGCCGGGTGGCTAGCCATGGTGGTGACATCCGGAACATCGGCGAATGCAAGAGGGCGTGGTGGGACCGTGTCGATCGGGTCAAGGCGCCGAGCGTCGCGGCGGAGCGGGGAGCTTCCGGATGACTTGGCGACTTCGAGGCGGTCAAGGCGGGCGATGACATGTGTCGAGGAGGTTTGGTGGTTTGTCCTCAAAACCATCGGCGGGTTTCGTGGTTTGGGCCTCAAAACCACGGGGTGCGGGTTTGGTGGTTTGGGCCTCAAAACCATCGGCGGGTTTCACGGGTTTGGGCCTCAAAACCCGGGGCGTTCGGTGGGACGGAAGGGCGGCACGTGGCGGCATCCGGGAGATTGCGTGGAGCAAGGCTGCCCAGATGAGGAGGCCGGCGGTCGTCGGATCAAATTATTCCGAGTCGGACTAAATTAGCCTTAGGGTTAGCGGTTCGACTCACATGTATTTAGGGGTAGTTTGGGAAAGAGGAATTCGACTATATGTGGAGGATGGCGACCTCCTCCCCTCTTTGCCTCTTCCATTTTTCGTTTTTATTTTTTTCCCAATTTTAGGGTTCTTTGTTTAGAGGTCCAAGAACACAAATTTGGTGACACTCTTTTGGTGATTTTCGTTGGGAAGGGGGCCCCAAATCTCCCCACTGTCTCTCCGGGCGTTTTGGATCAAATTCCTTTTCTTTGTGCTGTGATTCTTCTCTGGAATTTTGGTTGGATCCCGTTTGTTCTTGTCTCTGTGTTTTGGTGGTGGTGTGCAGGACTCCGGCACCTGAGCCCTGTGCTCCGAGCGGCAACAGCAGGCAGAGCTCGGGGCTCCACATCTCCACGCGCAAGCAGCAAGCAGCGGCTCCTTCACCAGGCCATCCAGCAGCTGGTGCTCGCGCGGATCAAGGCAGCAGCCAGGGGCCGGCAGGCGGCAGCAGGTGGCTGTTGTGCCTCTCTGCAGCGCGGCAGGGGCAAGCCGTCCAGCTTGGCCAGCTCTCTGTGTCGGCGGGCAGCTCTCAAGGCTGCAGGCGTGCCGGCTTGACTTCAGGAGCGAGAGCAGCTCCTAGCTGCTTGGCCGGTTACGATTGGCAAGGGAGAGCGAGTCCACCAGCACTCCTGCTCCAATCTGCCATCACGCACCAAGGGACACGAGCTTAGCTACAGCGACAGTTCATCTCCATCAAGCTCAGTTCTTTTTTTTTCACTAAAGGTCGATTCTTCTCTTGCTGTGAATTGGTCTTCAAGCCAATCTTTCTCTTCTTGTGCAGGGTAGCTAGATCGAACTTTGCTTGTGAAAAAATCCCAGCTTTTAATCGTCGCAATCTAGTTCCTTTTCTTGCGCTTGCAAGGTGTTTGTTGAAATGCCGCAGTAGTTTTTTTCTCAGCAGCTCGTCAGAGAACGTTTAGTTTGGTTTCTCGGTTTGTCGGATTAGCGCCGGCGGGTGCTTGTCTTTGTACCATTTTGGCCTTGAACTTAGCTTGCTTGCTTTTTTCGGCCTTGTCACCATCATGCTCAAGACACCAATTTGTTTAATCCTCTTAGTTCAACTTCTTTGCTTGAGTTGAGTCTCCGAATTTGTTTTGGAAATTATTTCTTGCCAATTTAATTCACGGTTTATTCTTTCGAGCTCCGAATTGAGATCCGGTTTTTTGCGATGAATTTTTATCGATCCGGGAATTTATCTTAGTGCTCCCGTCACAAGTTGACTTGGGTATCTAGGTTTCGAAACCCGCTTCTTCTCGATAGGAGTTGGGTACCTCTTTTGGTCCATCGGTTCGAGAAGTTTGTTCGCCGATCTTTTTCTTGTCGTGTGTGATCGTTTGAGGTGTTCCGTGTTCCTAGGGAACATCCACCCAATCAATTGGGTCGTGGACATCTCGGTCTTTGTGAGTTTGTCTCTGTGAGTTCGCTTTTGAGGTTGGGGGTTGAGCCGATGACCCGAAATTGAAAAGGAAAATCGAGGCTCCCATTCACCCCCTCCGGTCGCCGTTTCGGTCCTTCACCCGCAAAGCCCAATCGGAGGAGTGGCGGCGGGTCTCGGCCACGGTGGATCTAGGCGTCTGACTAGCGGTGCTTGGAGTGCTTGGTCACGGGCTCGACGCTGCTCTGCGTTGAGGTATGCTTCGTGGCCATTACATTAGCGCTATTTGAAAGATGTGCCCGACATTTTAATTTGTTCTACTTTTGGGTTCTTTTTTTCCCTCTTCTTTTTTTACTTTGTCTTATTTCATTTGCGTGTGTTCGGGATGACAAGCGCCGCATTGGGGAGTCCAAGCACCAAAGAGATGCAGTCCGCAAAGCGGCGGTCATGACGGCAGTGCAAATGCCCAAAGACGAGGAACCCGCGCAGAGGCCCGAAAGCCTCCCGATGTGGTGTCCGGTCATGTGTGTTTTCCATCAAATTGCTTACGCTTGTTGGTCTTTACAGTGTCCGAATCATCTTGACCTGAATGCTCAGACATGGATGCTTCATGCCCATGTATATTGATGACCACCTCGCCGGGCTTCGATGGCTAAAGAAATTGATTGGTTAAAAAAGGGATCAATAATATTTGTGTCTCGCACTTTGGAAAAGATGTTCGTGTATCTACTTTCTTCATTTTACTCTGCAGGAAAAAGATTTAGTTCTTTTACCGGGCTACATATTTGTGGCTAAAAAATGTGTTGGTTAATTAATACAGACACTCTATTTTCAGTTTAGTAGATTAGCATTTTTAGCCTTATATGGTGAGCTGCCATGTTGGGTTGTGCTGATAAGAACAGACCACCTGTAAACTATGTTTTTGAGATACATATTTTAACTTTCAAAGCACTAACTGATACGACCATTTCAGTTGCAGGAATGGAAGGGGCCATGGGCTCATGGTACCTTGTTTCGAGGATGATTACCTCCTTGGGTTACCATGCATGCAATTGCTTAGGCTACTCTGTGCTTTACAGGTCTAAACATGTATGCTTCTGTTGCTTATTTTTTATTTCCTCTATGCAATCCAACATGGCTAACATGTTTCCTCTATACCTAATAACCTAAAAGCAATAATTCCTTTACAAATTTTAATTATGATCTGTCATTAGCATATACCATTATTGCCCTACCAATGACCAGTCCTAGGTGGGGGGCTATGAAAATAATCAATGTTTTTCTACCCTTCATGTTTTGGTTCAAGGAAATAGGTATGCATGGTCACTAGATACATGGCTTAGCTTATGCAGTTTCCTCTCAGCTTGTAGCTTATGCCACTTGCACTGTAATATAATGAAGTTTGATAGGGTTCAGTTTGGTATAATGATAGCATATACATGACCTGAAATTCATAAGAACACCGGGTGCTAAGGACACCAAGTTTATATTCTACCCGATATCATAATACATTGCCTATTTTCTACAGATTGATATACAAGAACTGAATTTTTTAGGCCACTTCGCTAACGTGGACATCTCTCAGATCCGGCACAGTACACATAAGTCATATGGTACAGTACTATTGTTGGAAAGTCTCTGAAGATGCAAAATCCAGATGTCAAGATCATTTGTATTTGGTTGATATGGTCTTTTGAACTTACAATGTGTTTTATATTGGAAGTTATAGGCAGACACAAAAAAAATGTTACATAGAATAACTAATTGTGACCTGCCTGAACAATCATGATTTTAGTGTGAACAGACCTTCAACGGCTCCAAAGATAGACAAGAGACATGCTATTCTTCTATGTTTGTCTTCGGTTTTGAGTTGGATTAATTTTTTTCCAACACCGCATCATGTAGCTTTCAGTTCATTATAATTCGGTTTGGGAAAAAAAAACCTTCTTTTACACGGCCACAACGCTGGCGCATGGGCGCGCACAAAATCACTAGTCATATCCTCAAGTATGACCTGTGTACACATTGGCTATCCGAGATCCGCCAAGCCACGAGCGGTGTCTAAGGCAGTTCTCATGAAGGCAGAGGACGGAGGGGCTGGGACTTGTTGCCCTGTGTGACAATTGCCACGCCTTGTTCGCTTGGCTTATCACCCAGCCGGTCAGCAGTACTTTTTCTCACAGCATTAGCACCTGCCACAGCCCCGCCAGCCAAACGAGCATCCATATTTGGTCACAGAAAGATGTTACTAATGATATTGGGTGGGTGAAACACAAGGTTATAAATCTTCAGAGGTTTCTCCCAAAGACGTGTAACACCATGCAAGTTAGATCAAGTGGTTGGCTTTTGCTAAGGGCGCAAACATTGTTTTTGTTAGCATATCGATCTATTACAATCTTCACGCTTGACCTCAATTCAAAGAAAGCGAGAAAGGTTGGCGAAAGAGAGGAAGGCCGGCTCGACCTCATCTTACCTTACATGAGCTTCTACACTCCGAGGTATAATTGTTTTGTGGCTTTCTTTATTATATATCCATTTTATATTCTTTATTTTAATTATAGTTGTGCGCAAAAGTTCATTTACTTCATAAAGTAGTGCTGAACTGGAGTAATAGGATGTGAAAAATACAAGATCGTGATCAAGTATGTAGCAAATTACTGGCACCTATCCAACCCTTAAACCTTCACAATACAACATAATTTAGATATATACTTTTGAGCCGTGACTCTTTGAACTATTTTGGTGATATACTATCAATATCTCTATAAGAATAGAAAGATATATTAATTCTTATTAACTTTTAGGCCATGTGATGCAGAAGTATCAATTATAATCATTTAGCACTACATATATCAAATATTTGCAAACATCACACTACTCGATTATTGTATCTTTCCGGATATTTCTAAGGCCAAACTGTCACTACCATGAAGATGCAATGGTCCATCCATGTACTCTGCTACCTTTTGACAGTCAGGGGGCGGATCCACAGGGTAGAGTGGTCTGCTGCATGTCATACATATAGGATACTAGTATATTGTCCGTGCTAATGCTACGGTGACATTTAGGACAACAAAAATTTTAAAATAAAATAAAATGTTGTACATCCTAGGCTCCCAGCGACTCATTCACCGGCACGTGCGGCAGCCCATTACGTCGTGTAGCAGCTCACTCAAGGCAGAGTCGAACCGTCTACTCAAACTCAGGGGCAGCTCGATCGCGCGCACGGTGCTGACGCGCCGTCGCCTCCAAAGCAGGGAAATCGGGTTTTCGCGGCATCATGCAGGCGCCGTGTCCGCCGTCAGCGGTCAGCCGTGCTGCTGCGGCCCAGTCCAAATTTTTTTGGGCGACCACCCTATGCTCGAAAAGCTGGGTCCGCTACTGTTGACAGTTGAGTAAAAAAAAGAGTTCTCAGCCAATAAGTTTGTTCAATGCTATCAAGGAAAGAAAGAGTTCATAATATTTTGATTACACTTAGGTGTGCAATTATCGTGACCAATAGTATATCTCTTCGCACTATCTCCTCTTTGTTGCCCGTTTTGGGATTTGAATTTTGATCTCTAAGGTCGACAGAAAATTGTCCGTCAGTCATACAGCTTGGCAGTGAGTGGTGTCATACTCATATGCTGATTGACGGGGGAAAAAGAAGAAACATTTTTCTGTTTTCTGCAGGATGCACTCATCATACGGCTGAAGTATGGCTGCATCCTAGAGCTGTGGGAATACATAGAAGAGAGAACATTTCTGACCCGAAACACTGTTTTTTTTTTTAATGGAAGTACATGTCAATTCACTACTACACTTAGCTAAGTCGATCTCATTGTTGATCATTCACTACCGGAAAGGGAGGCTTTGCCGAGTGTTCGGTTCTTTGCTGAGTGTATTATTTAGGCACTCGCAAAGAGCCTCTTTGCCGAGTGCCAAGGAAAAAACACAAAAAAAAAAATCACTGTAAAGAAGGCTTTGCCGAGTGTCAAAAAATTTAGGGTTTAGGGTTCAGGGGTCTTTGCCGAGTTTTTTCGAAAACTTCGGCAAATAAGTTTTTAAAATCAGTTTTTGAGGCCCTAAACGAGTTTAAATAAAAAGTTTTCAATTACAAAGTTTCATAACTTTTCAAGCTCTACAAAGTGTATTTTGGTCATTTCTTCATTTCCCAAAACATTAGTAATGTTGTTCACCAAAGCTACATCTCTTATATCCTCTTATATTTTCATGAAACTAGAAGAGAGATTAATAAGATTTACTTATGATGTTATTAAAACTTTGTTAAATAAAGATATAAACAAAATAAACTTTGTAAATCTGAAAAAGATATGAACCTTTTAGTAGAAATTTTTTGGTTTGAATTCATCTTATTATGTGAAACTAGGTCTGTATCTTACATATGTCAATTTTGAAGAAATTCGATTTTTTCAAACGACCTCGGATGTAAAAAACTTCTTAAATGAAAATTGTAGATCTCGAAAAGTTATGAAACTTTGTAGTTCATAACGTTTTTATTTAATTTCATTTAAGGTCTCAAAAACTTATTTCAAAAAATTGTTTTGCCCTCTTTGCCGAAAGTGCCAAAAAAGGCACTGTGTAAAAGAACCTCTTTGCCGAGTGCTATTTTTTGACACTCGGCAAAGATCGGGCTTTTGAAATTTTTAATTCCTTAATGTAGAATAATATACAATTTTTTAGATTTAATTTTTTTTTTTCATTGTACGACATTGTGATGTGCACCACGGCTGTACTAGGACCCGTGGGTCGCTGGTGATTTTGCGTAGCGTATTCGGCTCGCTGGGTCGGGAGGTTCTACGAGCCTCGCCGGTGTTGGATGATGTGGACGGAGCCGATCAACACAAAGGTCTGCAGAGTACTTAGAGGATGACATATATTGTCGAGTGTCCTATGAACAAACAGGTGTGTCCCCGTTTGTCAGTTGTCTTCACATAGATGTCGCACACAAAGATGTACATATATGATAGTTTTTCTCCTGTTGCAACACACTAGCATGTTTTGCTAGTATTACTCATGGATATAGGTGTAACTAGAAATTAATTCACTTTAATTTAATTCACATGTTTGGATGTCCTTAAAGTTTAGATGACCAAATCATATGATATGTACATTATTGCTTTTTGCTAGTGTTGGTGCTTGCATCCACAGAGCTGCCAGGTTTAAATATCATGGTTTAGTCTTTGTCAAATTAATTAATTGTACAGTTCCCCCTTTGTAAATAGTATAGTTTTTATTTTCTAAAACCAATATATGAGATTCCCTGGGGCGTCTTTTTGTTAAAAATAAAAGAGTGTTTTAGACAAGAGCTTAATTAGCACCCGTTCAGGAAAGCATTGTCAGCAAAAATCCTTTGTGTGTGTGCCTCAGTGCCTGTATGAATGCTCAACACAGCATCGTCAAACGGAAGACAGGCAGCATATATACATGTTTCGTGTCATCCATGTGCTCATGTCATTAGGTGGCCACCCATCGCTATGATCCTCTCTCAATGTGCGTCCAACGAATGATCAATAAATAAACCAACAAATAGCCTCCTAATACTAATGATGAAAAAAATAATCAGTGGCGGAGACAATCTGGCTTGAGATTCACAGGGATTCCACTTAGATTTAAGCGATGCGTGTAGGGCTCTTAGGTGATCCATCATACGCAAGGCATCTGCCCCTGCTGGGGCTGTCTCCCTACCAAGGTAGCGCGAATATTGGCGACCCTGTCGTCTACACTGCATATCTCGCACTGCTTGGGTCTCTCTCTCTCCTTCTCTAACTTTACTTATCTTTGGAGAGAAGCCAGAAGTTCCGTTCCATATGCATCGATCATGGACTAGTTTAATCAGCTAATACATGGTTTAACGCTTGATTAGTTTAACGCTGGAATGAGTCATCATGCCTAGTTAGCAACCAAGATGGTGCCTATAGAGATCGATCATGACAAAGCAAGCTAGATCGCATGTGATCCATCTGTAGCTGCTCGCTACGACTCCGCCAGCCACCTGTGCTTCGTCAGGTACTATATATCTATCTTAGCATTTCGAAGTTACTGCGTGATGCGTGCTTGATCAGTTAGTTACTACTAATTTATGAGTTGTGTCAGTGAAGCTTGTCGGGATCTTTTCTTCCCCAGGAGAGAGAGAAAGAAGAGACTTTGTCTACTCGATCCGTAGGCAATTTTGACATGGAGATGCGGAGCTAGAGGCAGACAGGATCACAGGCAGATAGTGATGCATGCAGCTCCAGGCATCAGGTGCATGCAGTATGGACTTTTGCTCAGAAATCAAGGGCATCTCTTCTCATTTACAGTGCATTCAGATTAACTCCTTGACTTGGATCAGTAAATGATAAGCTCATGATTATCTTCATATGCCAGATGTATATATATATATATATAGCCCTTTCTTTCCTTGCAGAATTTCAGATGCAGGCTTGGGGTCTGCAATCTCTTAGCTTGTTATTAGCTGTTGGGCCGCTTCTAAGGATCAGTTTTGTGTCTTTTTCACACGACCATTTTTTATGTGTACTCTCCTAAAGAAAATTTGACGCATGCATGGGGAGAGATTTCTCCCAGGTAGCATTGTATATACTCTCGTCTCCTCTGAAAGAGAGAAAACTGCGGAATATACAACACACTAAATCAACAGTTGTCTTGTTTCAGTGTCAAACATGCATATATAATATATAGAGAACAGGGGCAAGGGGACAAACAGTGGTCCATTAGGCAGAAGCAAATGTGCATAATTCCTTGCCCCTCAAACCACTGAACCGTGGGCCCTGGCTGCCCACAAATAATTGGACCAGAACAATTAGTTATAGATGTTCTCTGATTCCTTTGCCGAGTGATCGATCGACTCATGTGTGCTTGTGCTTGTGCTTGCTTTTCAGTGTGGATCATGTGGACATTTTCCTTTTCTGCCCCCACAACACATAAGAAATAAAATAAAATCTTCCAAGCTTATTTCCTTTTCCATGAAAGCAGTCAAAAAGAGATTGAGATGGACCCAAAGTTTGATATGCACACCACAATTTGATTGATTGGCAAGTAGAACTGAAAACTTTGTCAAATTAAAGGACAGCAAAAGAAAAGCGAGAAAGATTGATATTCATGCAACCTCTTGTAGTGTTACTCATCGATCAAGGCCCCCATGCGTGTTATAGCTAGATGGGTAGATCATATCTTTGGCACGAAGCAAACTTTGGAGATTATCTGAAGTAGTTGCCAACTCGCCATTACTTTGGTGTACTTTTGGTTGGCATTCAGCCAGACAAATTGGAGCCGAGGGTGTACTGGATGCTGTTAACATAATGCACCACCCCCCTCTACTAGCTAGTTTAGGGCTGCAGCGTACTGCGAGTGTTGTTTAGGGAGCCCTATCTATATGTAACATGTGGGCGCTAACTATAGGTAGCCAGCTGCCCTGCAAAGATAGATTATTGGTGAAGTGAACAAGCAAAGTGAATCCCTCTCGATCTCTCTTGACATATATAAAAATGATCCCCCTAGACACAGGGAGCTCTTGATCACCTCACCATATATCCCTCCCCTGTTGATTTCTACTAGTGGACAAGATACAAAAAGCTAGCGGATCACTTTGCCTTCAACGCACTTTTATACAAATTCCTCTCTTTTTCTCATGTTCCCAAGATCGAATGCTACGTGGATATCACAATTCCACTCCACCAAATTAACTAGCCAGCTTATTGGCACTATGTGTCGAGATATCATTGAAAATCTATATATTCAGAGATCATTGCAGCATCCACTGTCTCAAGAGCATATGCATATGTGTGATCACTAACTGTTTTCAAAATGCATAAGGTGGATGCATGCAGCAGGGCGCGCTTGCAACTTGGCAGCTTGCAGTGCAGCAGACCTTACAATTTGAATGCATGCATGCATGGTGCACATAATCACTCAGATGAGGTGCACTAAGCTTGGAATATGCCCCGCTTAATTGGTCGGTCATCAGCAGAACAAAGATGAGGGCAGCATGAAAATGACCTCACAGAGCCATGCACTTTGGTAAAAAGGAAAATGTGTGGTTTCCGGTATATATTGAAAACTTTGTACTAATAAGGCTCGTAAAAGATTCATCGATCACAATCGTCCGCTAGTATAACAATACTCTATACTACTGAAGGTTTACTTATAGCAGCCGCTAGAGAGAATCACCATCACTGTCGGTGTTTCTACGGGACCCACGGTTTTTTTTTTCTACTGACTACCTGTTCTCGCGAACCGTTAGTGAATTTTTAGACCCGGCGCCAGGAAAAAAGACCAGTCCACTAGTGATATATACATTTCACTTTTCATTGTCATATGAAATATATATGTTTGAAAGCATGTATTTATAGCTTTACTATCTTCTCAAAAGTTGCCATCACTCGTGCATACTCATAGCATGTTATAAACGCGACGCAAATACGATGAAGTAAACACAATCAAACCACAGAGAGACATAAGATTTAACGTGGAAAACCCTCCCAATGCGGGGGAGTTAAAACCACGGGCGCCAGGTAGCAAACACTCCTCACTATTATCAAGAGTCGGGTTACACGCCGGTGCGGCGGCTTACAAGAGAATGAATGAATCGGTACTCCAGTGGAAACCCTACGGGTATATGTACATCAGTTTTTATGCCTCCGGCCCTGCCTCCGGCTTTGAACGGGCCTCCGCTTTGCTCGGGCAGAAGCTGGCCTTCCTTTGGACCTGAATTTGGAACATACTCAACATAGCATTCAGTGTCGCCGTCTCAGCACTCAGCTAGCTGTGCTCCATGCATGGCATATGGATGTAGTTGTGAATTTCGCACATGTAGCTTACACAAGTTTGCATCTTTTATGCCCGGCCGTCCCGCATTTAAAATTTATCCTGCCTTTTACTCGCGCTAGGACGGACGAATGAACGTGACACCGCCTCGCTCCGATGCGCGCGCCCTAGTTCGTCGTCACGTCCAAAAGTCCAACGCAGACACGCAGACGTCGTCGTCCCCCTTGGGCCGCCGGCGGCCGGCCGTTGACGCCTTAGCCGATCACGCTCACGCACGCACACGAGACGACGACGACGACACAGATCGAGATGCAGCAGGCAGCTAGGCACATGCATGAGCCCGGGCGGGGACAGGAGGAACCGATGCCCCTGCCCCGCTGCCGCTGCTGATCCCGGCACCACTCGCCCGGCCAGGCCCCCGATCGCGTCCTCCGATCCTCCCCGCCGTGGCTGCGCGCGGGGCACAAATCCACCGCCTCCTTTATTCTTCCTGGACTGTAAGCGCGCGCCGCCGCTTTTGCGTGATTCCTTCTCCGATCGGTCCGGCGCGGCGCGGCTCGCGTACGGCCGCTGCGCTGGACCCCTTGCCTTGCATCCATATGGGTCGCTTGCGTCGCGTCGCGCCGGGGCGCAGCAAGCAGCATGGATGGGACGAACTGGCTGGCGTTGCATGCGACGGGACGTGCCGCGCCGGGCGGGCCGGGATGCTGCGATCGAATGCGATCGATATGCTCCCTCGCTTTGCCCGGCCGGCCGGTGGTGCACACAGTAGGCATATATCTCGGGCCTGTTACTGGCCACTGTTGGGGAATCGATATCGATCGCTTTGCTTTGTGCATGGGACATGGCGTGGCGTGGCCGGAATTCCTGGGTACGTCGACGACGTGCGGTGGTAGTGGGGGTTTTGATTTGGATCCTCCGTTTCGTTTGCGGTCCATCTTTGTGGACTTTTTGTCCCCGGCTGGCGATCCTCAGAATCGAAATGGTCCGGGACTTCGATCCGGCCATCTGCCTGCTTGCCTGTCGATCGATCTCTGGATGCCTTCCATGCATGTTGTGTTCTGATTTCTGAAGCAGGAGCCAATTGACGCTAGCAGCATGCACTCCAAACAAGACAACTTTGCAGTAGATCGAATTCTTGATCAGCTCTGGCCGTCGATCTGGCCACGTACATAGTATTACCAGGTACTCCAAACATCGTCAACCAGCTATAGCCGCGGCAACCCAAAGCAGCGAGCGAGGTTGGCCAGCCAGCACCGCGCCGTAAAGAGCAAGGACCACACTCTGGAACGGATTAGGCTGTCCGAGCTTTTCCTAACACAGGATTACGCCGCTGCTAATTCATATATTAAGGGCAAAATGCACCAATCATCATTCTCACAGATCCAACACGCCTAATAATTTTTTATCTAGATCGAGTACATTGAACGTCTGAACAAAAAACTCAAAGGCTAATTAAAGAGCTCTAGTTCACACTGACGGGCAAAAACATTTTACGTAACAGGTCACGATTAATCTTGGATTAACCGTGGCGGTCGCCTGTGCCCCCCACAACAGGGGATTAACCGTGCCCGCCACATGCAACATAAATCGTGTACTAGTGGAGAGACGGCTAGAGGGCTGGATGATCGGATGGGGGCTAACAAAAATCTTTTAAAAAAAATCTAGCAGAAGCATAACTCCACTGACAATCACTTATCATCATCCCATATTCCCATCTAGTCACTTGTTTGGTCCATCAGTTTTTAGGTAATAGACATAGGAGGAAAAATAAAGTGAGAGCGAGGGATGGAGGACTTCGAAGGGACGCGTGACGATGGTACAGGCGCGGTGCGTGAGTTCAATGGTGTCGAGTAGTGTCGTGAGGTGGGGAAGGAGACACGAGGTCATATGCTTATAGTCAGACGATGGTGCAACTAGCCTAAAACAACGTAGGAAGAGGGAGGCAACAAATGTGTCTATGTGCAAGCATGGGTACTCATCAGGTCCGTGATGCGGTATCAAAGCAGCCCTATAGATCTATCTGGGACTCATTTATACACTTGTAGACTCAAGCTGTGAGATAGTTCGGGTGCCATGATAGATCAAGCAATGGCTTGCAGGATGTAACATTGCGTGTTGATGTGTTGCTAGAGATGTTGTGATCAGAAGAGAACATGGAAGGTCTAAAAGTGTAGAAAAGCTAGCGGTGGTTTTTGATGTGGGTCATGTGTTCTTGGAGCCTAAATCTACGTCGAAATAAACTCTTTAGTCAAGACAACGTACGATGCATATATGTTTGTATATTGGGCGTCCTCTAACAATTAGCCCCACCTGTTGGCTGTTTACGAATAATACACGATGATCCGGGAGTTGCTATCTCTTTTACAAGAAAAATAACAACATTTCTTGCAACGTGGTAGACTCTTGGATCATCATCCAAGGGTGAGATCCGTCATCAAGTGTTAGCTAGCACAATTTAGTATAGCGTATAAGAGACAATTAACTATTTTTTTCTATGAAAACATAGACAAAAGAGAGTGGTGTCCTAGCATAAAGGACAAGATACAAACTTAAACAATTTTATCACCGCAAAACAAGAGACAATAAACAATTTTTTTATAGAACAACAAAACAAAAAGGGTGGTAGTTCCTCGCGTCGCGAGGAGGTGTTCGTTTCAATCGCCGGAGGTCAATCGTCCGCGGTGACCCAGGACGCACGTTCACACGTCGCAAGATTTTGTTTCCAAAAATCTTTCGAAAGAGGCATAGGAAAAGTGTAAAATATAATGACGTACTCCCTCAGTTCTAAATTATAGTTCACTTTAGATACATTGCTTTTGCTATGCATCTAGTTATACACCATGTCTAGATATATTGCATAAGAAATGCATCTAGAAAAGTAAAAACGGCCTACAATTTGGAACATTGAAAGTAGTAATAAGTGAAAATTATTTTCACAAGAAGGAACCTTCTGCGTTTGTGTAGACTGTGTAGTCACCGTGCATCGCGTCACCTGCAAGGTGGCAGCTCCACGTGCTCTCGACACCACCAGCCAACACTGAGCTGCAGGTTTCCTTATTCTCGGCTGCTCCCACCTCTGCCGCGCGCTAGCTATAAAGCCCCGCTGCGCGCCTGCAACCACCTTCGCCGAAGCCGAACGCGCAAACCTCCATCGATCCATTAGAAAAAAACCACAACAAACCAGAGATCTACCACCGATCGATCCAACGCAAGAAGCAGCAACCACATCTCTATATAATGGCCGCTCCGGCCTCCTCGTCCACCACCGCAACCGCCGCGCCCACGTCGTCGCCACCGCCCAAGCCTCCAAACAGCGCCGCCAGCACCATGCTGGAGACACAGCCGCCGTCCGACGCCGCGGCGCCCGCGGCCTCCAGCGTCAGCTCGGCGAGCTGCTGCAGCAGCAGCTGCAGCGCGGGAAGCAGCCAGGCCGACCGCTCGTCGACGTTCTCCGCGGACTCGTCGTCGGCCGCGACGCCGTCGTCCTCCCCGCCGCGCCCGCACCGCGCGAGCGACGTGGCGTGGGCGCCCATCCGGGGCCGCGCGCGCTCGGCCCGCGGGACTTCACGCTCCTCCGCCGCGTCGGGGCCGGGGACATCGGCACCGTCTACCTCTGCCGCCTCGAGAGCCAGGCCGCCGACGGGGCGTCCGCATGCGAGTACGCCATGAAGGTGGTGGACCGTCGCGCGCTCGCCAAGAAGGGCAAGCTGGCCCGCGCCGCGGCCGAGAAGCGCGTCCTGCGGCGGCTCGACCACCCGTTCCTGCCCACCATGTTCGCGGACTTCGACGCCGGCACGGACTACTCGTGCATCGTCATGGAGTTCTGCCCGGGCGGCGACCTGCACTCCCTCCGCCACCGCATGCCGGGCCGCCGCTTCCCGCTCGCGTCCGCGCGGTTCTACGCCGCGGAGGTACTCCTCGCGCTCGAGTACCTGCACATGATGGGCATCGTGTACCGCGACCTCGCCGGAGAACGTGCTGATACGCGGCGACGGCCACATCATGCTCACCGACTTCGACCTGTCGCTGGAGTCCACGGCGTCACCTGCTCTCGAGGACGCGAGGAACATCGGCGACAGCAGGGAGGAGGACGTTCCAGAGCCGGCGGCACCGACCTGCCTCCCGATCCCGGAGCTTCAGCTCCTCCGGCTGCGGCGGTGGAAGCGCCGCGCCGCGCCGCGGCCGCGGCCGCGGTTCGTGGCGGAGCCCGTGGACGCGCGGTCCAGCTCGTTCGTGGGCACGCACGAGTACGTGGCGCCCGAGGTCGCCCGCGGCGGCGGGCACGGCGCGGCCGTGGACTGGTGGGCCTACGGCGTGTTCCTGTACGAGCTCATCTACGGCCGCACCCCGTTCGTCGGTGAGAGCAACGAGGTCACCCTCCGCAACATCGTGCGCCGCCCTCTGGAGTTCCCGGCCGCCGCGACGACGACGCACTCGCACTCGCACTCGCACGGGGTCGGGGACTCCGCGGCGGCGCGCGACCTGATCACGCGGCTCCTGGACAAGGACCC
This sequence comes from Hyparrhenia diplandra, assembly GCA_015847255.1. Taxonomy (NCBI): domain Eukaryota; kingdom Viridiplantae; phylum Streptophyta; class Magnoliopsida; order Poales; family Poaceae; genus Hyparrhenia; species Hyparrhenia diplandra. Next base: position 116,894 of record JADLZK010011165.1, on the reverse strand, counting down.
GCGCACCAGGCTCGGCTCCAAGCGCGGCGCCGCCGACGTGAAGGCGCACGGCTTCTTCAAGGGCCTAAACTTCGCGCTGCTGCGGTCGGCGCCGCCGCCCGTGGTGCCACCCCCGGCCGCCCTGCACCGGTGCGACAAGGCCGCCGACGTGCACCAGCTGTTCGATCACTTCTGAGTCCCGATCGACGTCCGTGTTGAAATGAAGCAAGCATTTTGTTTTGGTCGTTGATCGATCGGTAGCCAACAAGAGTTCTAACCAGCATGCAGCTGGGGTAGCCAGATGGAGGCATGCCCGTGTTCAGTTGAGTGTTGACTAGCTAATTTACTCTACCCATTAGCAATTTGGCACTGCTGTACAAGGCTGTTAATTACTAATCAAGCAGTTAATTAATATTTACTTATTTTAGTTACTGCGCCAGTTCATGGTCGTAGCTTCTACATGAGTCTTGAGGGCTAAGTTTATGTCGGGTGATATATACCATGACAATAGTCAAATACCATCTGATGAGATGACTCATCAAGTCATCAGCTGGATTAAAGCTGTCGCATACTCGCATCGAGGATTATTACATGATTAGCTGGCGTTAAGCTGATCTTACTTCCTGGCACCTGGTAAGCGCGTTCGATCTACTAGCACTTATCGAGAAAAGAAACTCAGTAGAGATGCAGAGCTACTGACATGACGGATATGCATGATGGATTTGTAATCAGCCTTGAGGTAGCCCTGGAGGCAATTAACAAGGACCACTGGGCGGCACGGCATTGAGAATGCTCGCGCTGGATTTGTCTGGCTAGCTAGCTATAGCTAGCTGATGTAGTTAGGGTTGGGAGTTCTATGTACAATGATGGCGAGGGATCTGAGTGAGCTGTCAGTGAGATGGAGGCGGCGTCCTGTCTGAAGCTTGTCCATGATGATGGATTGATGCCGCGTGGACGGGAATACAGGATCGGACCCTCTGAATCGCGGCTTCAATTCCTTGCAAGCACACACAAGCAGAGACGGCCGGAGAAAGTTGTTGCGTTCGTTGATGCTATATTGCTTCAGAGCTACTAGAAGTTGACGCGAGCTATTAGGGCTTCACCAAATTTGGGCCTGCTTTGAGTTAGAACTACTCGATGGACCATAGTGTTTTCCTATCATCTGAAGTTCTGAACCAATGTTCAGCTAACGTAAAATAATACGAAGTGAAGTTATAGTATATATTAGCCTTTTTCTTTTTCGAAAGCGAGCTTAGCTCGTACTTCATTAAGAGGAGTGAGAAAGTTCATACATGACTTACGACAATTCCTGTAGCGAGCTGCCGGGGAGATGACACAAGTTAAAAACACTAACAAAGCGCTACCGGCTAAAACGGTGGTGCAACAAAGATGTAAACTAAGAAGAAACAAAAGTGTTACTGGATCTAGAAGCCCGGCGGGAGCATGCTTACAGACGCTGAACCGTCTTCGCCCAGCGTTGGCCGCACATGGGGTAGATCTCCTCGACAACGGCCCAATTGTGAGATGGGAGGGCGTCATCTACGGCGACTACGGAACCTCTTCGCAATCGGGATCCGGGAGGGTCGACGGCGCACACTGGCCGGGCGGCCCTCCCACTTGTCCAGAAGGACACGGCACGCCTGCCGCTTGGTTTGGGGGTCGCGGAAGGCTGACTTCACTGCGAGGCAGTCACCGCGCCTTGGGATCCAGTCCTCATTGATCGTGTGCGGACGCCTTGGTCGTGGAAGAGTCTTGATCGGCCGGCTGCTCGAGGGGTAGCGTGATGGAGTCGATGAAAGCCGTAACATCGGCCTCGGTCGGCGGCTCCCGACCTCACCCCAGAGCGATGGCGGTGCCGTAGGGCGGCAGCGACGAGAGCGCGCGCGGCGGCGAGGAGCGGCGCTGTCGCGAACACCAGCCTTGGGGTGAGGTGTCTTGTGGCGTCGGTGCCCGGCATGGGCCACGGGCGGGAGAACTCCGCCTCGGTCGGCCCCGCCGACGGCGCGCCGAGGAAGGTGACGAGGGTCGATTTCCGAGGCGAGGGCCTTGCGGCGCTTCGCGCCAAATACAGCAAAGATCTACGGTTGAATTCAACCGTCTGCAGCGAAGGTGGCTCCAAAAAGCGCCGGCCTCGGGAGACCACCGCGATGGCCGGGACCAAGCGTGGCGAGGAGAGGGGACCGGTGGTCAAGCATTGGGTCCACCCGAGTAGGGAGTGCCATAACCACGAACAAATCAAGTCGCGAAGCGGGCCCATGGGTGAGCCGACGTTACACGCGCCGGTCGCGACCACCATCGGGCGCGTTGGGGGCCCTCCCCACGTTGGGGCAAGGCCGACGCCGGAGGAGGGCGAGCATAGGATTTGCCCGATGAAGAAAGGAGCTTGCCCGGCCCTTGGAACATCCAGACCACCACCGCGTCGGCGACGTCGCAGCGGTCCTAGGCACTGTGTCGAGCCTCCTTGGCGTGGCGTTGAGGTCCCCGCGAACGACTCGAGGAGGGGAACTGTGGCGGGCGGCGATGAGCATGCTTGCGGTTCCTCGCCCGATGCCTCGCGTCTTTGAGGCAGAAGAGGCAGGACCGGGAGGAGCATCGGCCGGTGACGTGTAGTATATACTAGCCTCTAAAACCTGTTGTGTAAATATATATACACCCTTTCATCATCTAGGGGAAATGTTCAGATGAATGGTCAAATAAATGATGTTTTATTATGTATTTAGATATAGTGTATATCTAAGTGTATAACAGAAGTTATGTAATTAGAAAAGCAAAATCATCTTACAATTAGGAATGGCGATAGAATATATTTTACTCTCTGCACATGTGACTAGATCCATGGATTCCGTACGTCTTACCCTCTTAAGAAATGGCTTCTCCTTCATAGATCCATGGATAACTGGATAAGTATGCATGGATAACCAGTACATGCGACACAATGACCTGGACAACAACCCAAGAAGTCGTGCAGGATACCTTCAACAAGATATTTCCATAAAAAAAAAAAACAAGCAGCAATTTTGTATTTGCATGTTATTTTGGGGACTGCCAGAAACAACAGGCCTCTCATGTTTTCTTCACTGGAAAAACAGGCATTCGTCTGCCAGGCCAGGCTACCCATGAGGGCATGCCCAACAACGCGTAAGCTGCCTCGCTGCTTCCTTTTTTTGTAGCTTGCGTTGCGTTGAATGGGCACTTGTACTGTGCCCATCTCCCAGCGCGAACCGCGGTAATGCAATGGACACTGGAACAGTGTACATGGCCTCCCGGGCCTGCAGGCAGATCCAAGGAATTTGGTGCCATGCCAAATTGCCAATGCCATGCAAAAAGGGCATCTATGCAGGGCCCCCATGCGAGAGAATAAGGTGGCGGGCCACGCCGTGTGCGAGCATGTACGCAAGTGATGGACGACGGCAGGCTCTGCTAAACAAGATTCAGCTTTCAGATCATAACAAGCTTGCTTTCAGATCATAACAAGCTTGAGCTTTCAGATCAGAGTGGCAGAGTCAGACTGGCAATGGAAAGAATGTCCCTCCCAACAAGCACGCATGACGACGCTTCCATCTGAATGACTGAATGTCCTGCCTGCATGCGGCGTGCCATTGGGTGGTGGTCACGCTCGAGCTCGACCGCAAGCGAGTCACGGTCTCAGCTCACGGACGATCTCACGGACGATGTCCACTATGTCCAGCCTCGCAGCGGCACGAGAGGACCACGACCAGGAGGGTGCGCAAGCGAGTCACGGTCTCATCATGCACGGCAACGGCCGTCCGGCAGCTTTTCTCTCGTCTCGGCTGGTTTGGTGGTCGCGGCCACGATGCTTGCCGGGGCGCGAGCGAGGGGAGCCTGCCTGTGCCTGTCTGCCAGCACGCTCCGTGGTGTGTGTGATGTGCGCGCCCGCCCGTGTGCCGATTGATCGATCCATCTGTAATTCTGGACTGTACGCGCTCGGCGGCTAGCTCTCGCCATCCATCGACCAAACGCCGGCCCATCAATGTGCATTCAAGGGGATGCTGTCGCCGTCGTCGTCGTCTCTGCTGCTCCTCCAATGCAAGTTCACGGGCAATGAAACCATGCACGTTGTGGTACGGCTACTATAACCTGCAGCCTTGGCAATGCAAGTGGATGTGGATGTGAAAAAAAAAAAATAATCTTTCAAAGTTTTTGCGTGAAGAAAGATACTACTCCCCTACTAAGCAGGCACTGTACGCAAACGGGCGCATATATATTCAAGATCTGGATGATTCAAGCTCAACACAGCTTTTCCCATTTCCCCCATGTATGAGCACAAAAAGGCTGTGTCGTTCATCATTAGCCGGAGTGGCAGCTCGGAACTACTCTAGCTCGATCGCCATGAGTGGCTAACCTCGAGGTTGTTATCATCATTGCCTCTATCCCTCTACCACAGAGCAGTTGATTAATTATTGTGATGTTACAAATTACAGTAACACATTTACCACGGTCACAAGTCCTATGTGTATTTGGACCCTACGTGTGCCAGATATGTCTCTCTCCTACTTGTCAAACAAAACTTTGTAGATATTGAGCCTTCATATCCCTCAGTGCCGTTACACTCAAAACACAACCTCGCATAGTGCTCCCGTGATTTTATTTGTTCCTCATTTGGTTCTCAATCAATTACATATCGTCCATCCCTAATCTTGGTGTTGTAGTGTAGTGATCGTTTGCTGAAGTTGTTTTTAAGTCAAAAGTTGAGAGATTTACTGACTTTATAGGAAAACACACTATTATATATATATATATCTAACACTAAAATAATATCATTAGATAGACTATAAACATCGTGTGCTTTTTGATGCCATAATGTGGTGTTCTTTATAAATTTTATGAGAATTTAAAAGTTTGACTTGATACAACACTGATTTTTGATCCAGATTCTCAAACTTAGTCAACAAAAGTCACAGCTGACTTTCTTGGTGCCGGATGCAATCCATTTAGAATCCAACGGCTGGTGGACACTTACTTACCTCTCCCATTGCCATCCTGCTCAGCCCACACGTAAAACCCAGCCCAAGTAAGAGGCCCATTTCCTGGTTGAGACAGCTCGGAAGCTGCTTTTGGCGCGAAAATTTCCTGGTTGCCGCCGGCGCCGCTAGGTCGTGCTCGCGCCTGCTGCAGTCGTCGTGCCTGGTTGTGCTCGCTCTCGCGTCTCTTCCACCCGCACGCGCCGGTTGTGCCGCAGTCATCGACTCATCGTCATCTGAAGGGCGGCGCAGGCTCGTGCCATGACTGAACCTGGTGTCGTGGTTGGCCTGCGGAGGGTGACTGACGCACTTACCGGTGAGTTGTAGTTGTAAACTAGCCGGAACCCGCGCATTCGCGCGGGCTAGTAACACATAAGTTTACTCATAAATACATCTAAACGCATTATACGTTAGTATTGTTAAATAGTGGCAGGTTATGTAATTTTACATAGATCAGCTGAACATATGGCAAAGGTGATTATCATATGTATGACATAAGTTTGGGAACATTATCGATTGTTAAGGGAAACTAATAAGGTGTTACATTTGTTGGTCATGCATGTATTATAGGTGACTGAGATCGTACATAATGTGTAAACATATAAAGCTATGATAAGCATATAGGTCTTCGTAAAGTAATAGGGTAAAATACAATTATAACCGCACACACATAGCATAAGTAGCGTATGAAAAAAAAATCAAAGCAATTGGATCACTAAAACTCCAGATATAAATTTATCCATAATTATTAAGAATAAATATAAATAATAAAAACATTCTTGCAAGGCCTATATATTATGAGTACAGTGCGTAGATCTATTCATCCTGAATTGAAAAAGACCTCATCTGCTATTTTTAGATTGTTCTATGATTTAGTATTGATTTCCTAAGTTTCAGCACTTTTTCCTAAGAAGGGAAAAAAAACAGGACTTCGTAGAGCACAAAGCAATTTTCATGTAGATCCCTGTACTTTGTCGAAATATAAGAAGGCCAGCTCTAAAAACTTGACTCTCTAGGCATCTTGCATCATGAACCCCGAGAGTGAAATCAAATTGCGTTTTTGCCCCGCTTCTTCTTCAATCGGACAAAGGACGGCAAATGGTCAGGTGTCGGCCCGGCCGGCTCCCGCCGGCCGGCGACAGCGGGGGGGCGGGCGGCCGCGGCCGCATGAGGGCGGGCGAAGCTCGAGGGCGAGCCCGCCGCCGGACGCCGGGCCGTCGCGCCGACCGTGGCTCCCCGCCACCGCTTAGGGGAGACGCCGTGGGGAAAAGCGTGCCGGGCGCAGATTCATCGAGCGATCTTTGCCGCTTCGGCCGCTACGGCGGTGAAGGCGCCCGGCGCCGGCTGCGGTGACGTGAGGTGGGCGGCGCGGGCGCCGGGTCGGAGAGAGTCGCGTTATTTTTAATTCGGCGGCGCTGGAAGGGCCGAGGGGATCGGACACGGTGTCGTAGTCGTAGATGCACGATCGAAGGGTTGGGATCAATCGGACAAAGGGCCGGCGGCGTCGGGTGTCGGCCGCGGCTAACTCGGCCACCCGCCAGGACGGCGGCGAGGCGGGCCGTCACGCGAATGAGGGCGCGAAGCGGGCACGGCGACGACCAGCTGGCCCCTGCTGCCGGGCTGTCGCGCCCGGCCGTGGCTCCACGCCACGCGCTGCGGGAGGCGTCGTGGGGAAAAGCGTGGGGCCGCGTAGCGAGATCGAGCGATCTTTGCGCTACGGCTGCTCTGGCGTGAAAAGCGCCGGGCGCGGCGCCCGGCGCGTGGGTGACGCGAGGCCGGGCGGCGGCGCCTGTGGTCGGAGAGAGTCGCGTTATTTTTAATTCGCGGCGCTGGAAGGGGCTGGAAGGGATCGGACACGGTGTCGTGATCGATGCACGATCGGGGTTGGGATAACGAGGGCGACGTGGGCTGAAGGAGGGAGCTCTAAATGGTGTACAAAAATAAGGTTAATGGATAGATTGGGTGATGATCGGCGCCATCATCTTCCTCTTCCTTGCTGTGTTACTGCTTGTCCATGGGTAGCAACAAAAAAATACTCCCTATCTCACTATTATTTGTTATGTCTGAAGTCCACTATTTACAAGAATGACGGTTCCATGTAAAAGATACTTCCTCAATTCCAAAATCACAGGTTTGGTTTGGTTTGGTTTATTAGCAGTTTTGAGTGCTATACTATAATTAACAAAGACACCTCTTTTTTTTTTTTTTTTTTTTTTTTTTTTTTTTTTTGAGTTGCAAGAAACCTGTTTCTAAGTGGCTTTCTTAAACATGGGCCTCGTTTTCAATTCTCATCACCCAAATCTCAAGCACAGCCTGCTTTGGCCCAAAAGGCCATGATGATCCAAGCCACAAATGGAGATTGAGGACATCCAAAAAAAAAAACATCAAATAGATCTGAAACCTTTTCGATAAGGAAAAATTCCATTGATACTAAAAAAGCAATTTACATCCTCTCATTACAAAAAAAAACCACACTACTGCACCTCCATTGATGGGAGACAAGAAACCTTGAAAAAGCCAAAGAAAATCAACTTTTACCTTTAGCTAGCTACTAGTAAACAGAAAATTCCTTTCCCACAAAAATGATTGGAGTACCAATTTAGTGAAAATGACCGAGAAAGTAAACGATTATATTATACAGTAGAATCAACTAAAACCATTTGATGAAAAAAAAAAACTAAATAAAATCTGCATATGAAATAAAACCATGTGCAGAATAATAAAGGTATATCTCCATCTACTATAAAAGAAAACTAAGACAAATTCTTCCAAACTTTCTCAAGAACTAGCAAATATGTCATATTACAACAGGGGGTACTTACAATTTTGTTGCATGGTAAATTGGACGCGTGCGAGTTGATTATATGAGCTAGCTATTTTTACTAGATTTTTAATTAGGCCCGATTAGGTCAAATAAATTATTAGAAATGCTAATCTTGTTTGGAAAATTGAAAGAAGATTATTAATTGATCCACCTTAAATAGGCGCCAATTAGGTCAGTCTCAATGGGAGTTTCATAGGCGTTTCATGCACATTAAATAGGGTGCCACATCAACAAAAGTTCACTTTTGAATGAAACTCGAGAAAAGAGAAGAGAAAAGTTTCATCTTGGTGAAACTCTTTTGCAATGTACATACCAACTCTTTATGAGTTATGGAATTAAATGCATATGAAACTTTAGAATGAAACTTTGCATTGAGAGAGGGTGTTTCATCCAAGTTTTATTTTATATTATAGTCTTTGGAAAGAGTGCAATGAAACTCTCCATCAGACTGGCCTTATGTGCATCTGGATGTGCTCCCAATAAGAAAGAAAAGTAGAAAACAGATCAGTGATCACCCCACACGCCCTAAGGTATGTGAGTTTGCGGGCTCAATTAGTCAGACCACTACATGATGGGTGTGTGGCGTCTGCGAACTCAAGGTTTTTTTATATGCTCCCTTGGTTCTAAGAGGAGTGACGTTTGTAATTTACATTTTGTTTAATCGTTTATCTTATTCAAAAAGTTTATGTAAATATTAAAAAGATGAATGATCATATAAGATGTCTGAAAATCTAAAACGAACACTTTTTAGGAATGATACGTACTGTATACTTGTATAAAAAAAGAGAAGTCATATCTAGACAAAAAAAAATGTGAGAATGTGGGGAGGAGTCGGATCGCGGGTCGTCCGCAGAAGAGACGTGTGATTGATAGGGAGAAAAATAATGACAAACTAAATAAATATTAGGTAATAATACACAGAATAGTTATATGCGGACACATATAAAATAGGTGGAGAACAATTCCAACACTGGACGTGTGCCGCCCGCCCGCCCGCCAGCTCCTTACACGGTTACACCCAAACCACCACGACCGCACGACACCTGAACCACCCGGACCCGCGTGACGGCCGCTCTTTTGTTTACACGGCCTATTGCCACTTGCCCATGCCACGGACCAAACGCACAAATCCGCTACATGGAGCGCACGCATGCCCCCACGCCACGCTTCCCTCCCTTCCTCTCCGACTCCGAGTCAACCAGCTGCACCCGGGGCTTCCCTTCCCGGAGGCTATAACTAACACGCACACGCACTCATGGTTTGGTCAGAGAGGTGGACAGAAAGAGCGAGAGCGCGCCACGGCAAAGATGCTGCGGAGGAGAGCAAGAGACCCCCGCCGCCGCCGTCTTGATTCCTGTCATCATCCTGCTCCTGGCGGCTGCAGCGGCGACGGCGGCCATGGCGGCGGCGGCGGCGGAGGAAGCGTTGCCGATGCCGATGGAGGTCTACTTCACGGCGGCGGAGCTGGCGCGCATTGCGGGGTACGGCGAGGAGCCTGTATCGTCGGTGTCCGTGTCCGGGCAACTTACCTGCGAGCTCTGCCTCCGCCCCGGCACCCACCTCCTCACCTTGGAGATGCCAGGTAAACTCCTTGTGTTCCTTCTTGTCCCTTTCAATTTCTCGATCCTAGCCTCCTCCTCCTCCTCCTGCTGCTGCTGCTGTTTGTTCTTCTATACGTACTTAACCAGATAAAGAATGATTTGAAATAGCACGAATATTCGAGCAAAGTTGAGTTTGGAATTAAAATCAAAACCACCACCGCTTCCGGCCGGCCGGCCGGGCGATACAATCGTGGCCGGCCGGCTGACGAAGGAACAAGGTAGGAATATAGAGCTGTCGTCGGAGCCGGCCACCGATCACTGTCCCGTCCCATAAAACAAATGATCCCTTGTCGTCAGTGGCGGAGGAGCATGGTGGCAAGGCAGTGCCATGCCTGCCAAATAAAACCGCCCTTGATTCAGAGACGACGAGCGAGCTTGCAGGCGGCTGGCTGGTCCTTTTCGCGGTGGCTCTGGTAGTTGGCCGGTTAAAGCTAGCCGACGGGGTGGCCGGGCATGCCATGCCATGCCATGCCATGCCAGAACGGAAAGGCAGAAAGCAAAGCAAGGTCGTCTGGTTCTCCAGCGGATCGATTCGATCCGGTGCACGACGAGACCTTGTCCTCTCCCTCATCGTCGACCGGGGATTAGTCGTCGACCACGGTTGCTTGCTGGTCACGTGCCTCACACGGGGACAGGACGCGACGGCGTCGCCAAAGCAACGGCTTCACGAGGACGGACGGAGTGCCGCTTGAAAAGGTCGTTAGCGACCGAGCAAAGCGTTTGGTGCAGGGTCGGCTGGTAGGTATTCGTGGAGGTTTTGGCTGCAGCGGTTTTGTGTGCACGTACGTACAGGCCGCCCGTAGCAGAGTGAAGCCGGCCGGCCGTCAGGGATGGAATTCAACGAGGCAACGGAATTGTACCGTGCATTCGTATGCAGCTACCTTTATACTACTCCTTTCTGGCTTCGTTAGTGCCGCCGTACGTGCAGCAAGAGAACATTTTATATGTATGTACTATACTCTCCTACGGTTACAAGGAAGGGAAAAACGAAAAAGCTTTCGATGTTAACGACGTTGCCGAGCCAACAGATATATAAAATCATTTCTTTTTAACCCATCTGTTCTGTACTAGGTAGCGAAAGCTTGCGAGTTTTTGGTGCTAATAAAATAAGTAAAGGAGCTCATCGAAGGAGGGTTGGGTGACAACTCAGGCAGCTACTTACAAGGCTTGCAAATAATAAGCGTCACCAGACAAATTAATAGCCGTGGAATCTAATATAGTTTGAAATAGAGGGACAGTACAAATGAATATTCTTTTTTTATAGCGAACAAACGAAGCTTAGTTATTACTTTCTCTATTCCAAATTTTTTTTAGAACCGAACGAGAATGGAAATACAAATGTTCACCATTATAGCCAGACAAACCAGAGGAAAAAGAACTAGAAACCAGAGTATCAAAGCTAAACATGAATAAAACTAACTACTGCAGCCTAGTATTCCAGACACGGCTTATGCGTATATTCCAAATTATAAGTTGTTTTGATTTTTTCAGATACGTAGCAAAAAATGGATGAACTAATAAATTCAAAACGATTTATAATTTAGAACGAAGGGGTACTAGTTGAAGACATATGTACTTGGGTTTAGGTATATGTCTGCCCCATATCATCCCGGAGAGGAATTAGGTCAGCCTTGCAGATTAGTTGCAACAATACATACTAGTTTTTCAATGTTATCCGAGAGTTCATTCTTGTGCGCGTCCCAGTCTCGTAGGCACGGTTAGCTCGCCTAATTCTCCTGTGCTTTGTCTACTCAAGCATATCTGTGGACCAAATGGGCCTGCGTGGCACCATTCAGACATCAGACAGTGGCTCCACGGAAAGCGAGCTATCTATCTAACGCATCAGCGTGGCACCACTACTGTCTGAATCCGATTTGATGCGTACGATGGCAGTGTTATTGGTTTTGGTCGAGACGCACATATCCCACTCCCTCCTCGGTGCTATGGCCACGGTCTGAAAGTGACCTAGAATCTGCTTTAGATTGAGATGTTCATTCTCAAACGAAAAGCAGCACTGGAGAGCTGCTCATTTCCCATTTTCCACCGATGGAGAATTGCTCGCCTGTTACATCTCTGAACCAGTGCGTGCGCTCCAAATGGACCGTATAGCCGTCGTTTTCCGTTGGTAAAACCATACCTATCTCTATAGTTTTCCTTTCGGTGATGATGAGTTGTGTATTTTTCTGATCATCAGGTGCTAAGGTAGCAGTAAGCTGCGAAAGTGAAGGGACTCCCAGCAGCAACAAATTGGCATTTGCTACGACGGATGAGTATGGCAACTTCACGATCGATCTCCCTGCCCAGCTCCACGCCACGCCAGACCTGGAGAAGGCCTGCACCGTCAGGGTGCTCCAGCTCCCGGCAGAGTCCAGCTGCCGGCTTCGCCACCGCACCGGCGACACCTATCGCCTCAGCCTATCATCCGTAGAAGACGGCGTCCGAGCCTACACTGCTGGGGTGATACGGCTTCAAGACAGCGATACGCCGTCCGATCGTTGCGTGGGTGTGGAGCACATGTGGTCTCAAAGAAGATGAACTGTTGAAACCAAAAAGGCATAGGACACGGATGGTGGTGATATATATGCCAAACGAAGAGTTCAGGTTTGTATTGGATTTTTGAAGGAACGAAGATCAATACATGACATGTTGACTGGGCCTCAGCTGGTATAGCAGGAATCAAGCATGTAAAGAAATGTAGACGAATATGTGTATAGTTTCTAGTAACGATGAATGTGTCCATCTCGTGTATATGTACTATGTAGAGAAGAAGTCATTACTCAGCGGAAAATGTACAATTTAAAATCAGGCCTAATTCTCTAATCACATATATAGTAACAGACCTGAGTCAAAGTGTCAGTGAAAAATTCACAGAGATTGAAATGCAGAGGGGCTCGCCTTATTTGAAAACATTTTTAAGATCGAAAAATTTTAATTGTCTTCTTCATAATTTAAGATATTTATAACAACTTTGTAGTCAAAATAAAGATAATGGTTTGATCAGGCGAAGAATTGTTAAATCAGTCATTATCAATGATCAACGACCTGGGGCCGGTAATTTCCGGTTCAGGAGCTGATCGTTCAATTCCCTTTGAAATTGGAGGTTGGAGGGTATTCAGAATTCCCCGCGCCCAATAACCTCCAATTTCGAAGCTGAATTGTTGAATCCAAACCGCCCCCAGTAACCTCCAATTTTGAAGGAGAATTGTTGAATTGAACCCAAATGTAGGTGGTGCGGTGTGGAATGGAATGTAGAATATCTCACCTTCTCCTTCCTTTTGGCCACCGCCGTCAATCCTTCTGTTTAATTGTATCGTATACATTCAGCTATTACAAATCTAGCATTCACCTCACCTCCAATCGGTGGCGAGTCGGTGACGCGTGTTTCTACGTCCAAATGCAAGCGACGCAGCCGGACAGGAAGGCGACGAGCCGGCGCGCCGAGCCTGCAACGGCGGCGCAGAGGCACGGTGGATCCCCGCCGGCGCCGCGCAGGAGGATGCGGCACCGCCCGCGGTGCAGCAGCCCGCCACTGCCGCTCCACAATCTGCTGAGGCACCCGCGGTCCCGCGGCGGGACGACGATCGCCGACTGGAGGTACGCCGACGCGGCGTGCTTCAGCAGCTGGTTGCGGATGTTGATGTTGGACGCGTCGAAGTCGATCGGGGCGGGGCCGGCCGCGTCCCCGAAGCTGCCGCCGCCGCTCCCGCTCCCGGGACCGGCCTCGGCGAGCACATCCCGGAGGCTCGTGTACTCGACGCCGCCGCCGCTGCTCCCGCTGCTGCTCCAGCTCGACGGCCGGGACCGGACCGCGGCGCGGCGGCGGCAGAGACAGCGGCTGGGTCTCATCATCGTCCATGGTCAACATCATCTCATGCATTCGCTTTTGTTTCATGAAACAAACAATCAAATCCTCTTCTTCTAGGTTTGACGTGGAAAGGATAAGGATGAAACAGATAGCACGATTAAGCACTTCTTCTTCTATAATAAATGTGCTTATTTTCTGAAGGCTCTGCCTAATTGTAGGGAGTCTTGTTGACCTTTCCCATAGGTTTTTATTTTTTTTTAAAAAAAAAAAAAAACTTTCCCCATAGGTGAGGAAATGGAATAGCTTCTCTGCATTTAGCATTTTCAGTGGTAAATAGACCATCTCGTACGTTGACAGGCATGCTTTATAGATAAGAGATTTTTTGGTTTCATGAATACGCAGAAGAGTTGTGACCTTTGCTGCTTTGCATTATGAAGTATTTTTGCACAAGATTTTATTATTTTTTCAAAGTTTGATTACCAATATTCAGCTAAGTTTTATAATTTGTAAACTTATTTAGTTTGGGAAATGTAAGGTCCATGTAAAATTTGTCTTGAAAAAGCATAATATCGTAACTTAGTGATCAAAGACACGAAATGGTACTCATGTTGAGGAAATATTTTTTTCCATTACACCAAAAATAAGCTTTCAAAGTATCTTTTACCGAAGGGTCATGTGAATTAGTGGGAGTCAAGCTTTCCAAGTATCTTTTACCGAAGGGAATAGTTCCATAGCTAACTCATTTTTATTCCTTTTTTTTTTTGAATGGACTATATGTCAACAGTACCATGATCGAACAGATCTTCCATTCTTCTTCCCTCTCAGAATGATTATCCGTGGTTAAGATTGCACATTTTCTGACCAACTTTCTGTTGGGATTTTCTGACAACATACTTAACAAAACATTGTAAAGAAACGGGAAATAATGGGGCTTGATGGTAGGTAGATTCACAGTGCATGTGAATGCAACCCATTATTTGATATTCATCAAGGTAGCAATAGCTCATACCATTCATTTCATATACGATGCAACAAGCCGCATAACACTACAGTGACCTAATAAGTACCTAGAATCCTCTGCTCTGTTATTTCTCTTGGGGCGAGATGACCCTACGAAAATGCAAACATCTCTGTTCGGAGGCTTCACTCATTCGTACAAGTCCCGGCCGCATCTGTCACAAACTGGCTTCTCCTTCTCTGCCTCAGATTCTGGCTTTTTTATCTGCTTCTGCATCTGTGGCAAGTCATGCTCCAGCACGTCACTAAGCGCCTTGGATGCTTCTGCAAGCTGCTCAGGACTGAAAACCATATATGATTTAGGTATCAGCTGGCGGACAGTTGGTTCCGACCATATAATCATACTACCATATGAATCAACAAGGGTGTGACTGCAAAGTACTTAGGTGAAGGATCATACCTGATTGAGAGGGGAGGAGCAAGTCGGATTATAGTGTCATGTGTGGGTTTCGCTAAAATGCCTCTCTCCTTCAACTTGATGCAGATGTCATATGCAGAAGCAGGAGATAGCGCGACATTGTTTAAATCCACTGCGTTCAGCAAACCCCTCCCGCGCACTTCTCTTATGATTTGAGGGAATTTCTGCTGGACCTTCTGTAACTGGTCCCTAAACTCCTGTCCTAACTTTGCAGCCCTGCAGTGGGTGAGAAGGAAATATCACCGAGTGGACAGATAGTATTCCGTACAAGATAATCTGACAAACTAAGTTTCTTATGGGAATGTACCTTTCAACAAGACCTTCCTCTCTGACCACTTTCAGTGATGCAACTGCCACAGCGCTAGCTAATGGATTCCCACCGAATGTACTGTCAGTAGTCAAATACTCAAATATAAATAATACATTCAGGAGCAGTACACATACAGAATTATTGTACAGGAATAACACAGACTATGTTCGAACTGAAGATAAAAACCAAATATTCCATAGATATAGCAGACATAGTTTGATATCCTGTAGACATCGAACTAAATTTGTTTGCTAGTTAATCTTTTAATAATTAATAAAAAATAAAAGTATTAGATATTTGGTCGTACCTTCCATGTTCCCCTGGTCTGATACACAGCATGACATCCTTGTCTGCAAGAACTGCACTGACTGGAACAACTCCAGCACCGAGTGCTTTGCCTAGAATCTGTAGAGCAAAAGACAATTTGAAACTGTAAGTGTAGTTGCATACTCTGCAGCAAAATAAAGAACCGCAGATACTTATGTAATGAGTATAGTTAATAAACAAGAGTGTAGCAGAAAAGAAACTTACCACCATGTCAGGTCGTATGTTTTCCCAATCACAAGCCAGCATTTTACCAGTTCTAGCTATGCCAGTTTGGATCTCATCAGCAATCATCAAAATGTTATGTTTAGAACACAAGTCTCTGACAGCTTTCAAATAGCCATCTGGTGGGATTACTACCTACATGTATAACATGAAGTCAAATTAAAAAATGTGAAACTAAAAACATTAACTATTAATGATAACTGAAACAAAAACACCAAGGAAAAGTGCTATAAAATCAAACCAAAACTATATATTTGAAATCAAATTGTTCCTGGTTTACTTTACCACCAGTCCACCACAGCTAGCAAAGTATGACGGAATCATCCAAACCAGATGAATAAAAATGCAGTAGTTAGTGAAAGGGAATACGCTAAAGTTAAACCAAATGGTATGGGACACATTCCTGACTGTACAGAAAACTGAGTTTATAGTTATAGCATGGACTTATTATTTATGTGTTTCCACTGACACATCAAATGAATCTTGAATCTTGAGAGTGAAAAGAGAAATATATTGAGAGCTAAATCAATAATGTGCACAAGCATCTGTTGTACTAATGTTAAACAATTCTTTTTTCACACGGCTGGGGCAAATGTTATCCCAAATAGCTATGGAGCTCTTATATGGGTTGCTGAGAAACACAGTTACTTTCTCTGTTTCTCAATCTACAGGGAATATTTGAGCTATACCTTCTGTTCATTCCTTGGTCACATATAGAATAGGATCAATTGATATCTAGTGCAGGCTTTCAATGCAAGGATTGCTGAGAAGCAATTTGCTTTTAGGTGTAAAAGTAAATACTCCTTCCGTATCGTATTTAGAAGACGTTTTGGACAAGGTTTTTATCATACATTGGGAATATAAATCATGAATAACTTTTAAGTCATTGAGTTTGGAAATGTGAAAAATTATATCAATAGATTTGTCTTGAAAATTACTTTCATAAAAATACAAATATATAACTTTCCAATAAATATTTTTATAGAAAAGAGAAGTCAAAGTTGTGCTTTGGAGACCATGTTGCTGTCTTAAACGCCTTCTAATTGTGATACACAGGAGTCTAATTGTGATACACAGGGAGTATGTGGGCTAATATATGTTCTACTCTTTCCTTGGTTGAGTGTAGGTGTAACAGAATATCTGAGGTGATGATTTTATTTTTATTTTTTGCTAATTCCCGTGTTACCTATATTAAGTGGATATCTAACAGATTAACATAAAATACAGCACCATATCCTATGAATTAATTCGTATTTCGAGTCAACTGGATGGACTCTTCCCAAGGGTCCTTTGCTGCAGGGCTCTTAATGGTGAATCCAGGGGGCGATAACTGCTAGGAGTGGTTAATTTGTAACTGTAAACGAAATATGTGCTCAGAACAGTCAATGCAGAGACAGCATAATAAACACATACCCCAGCTTCACCTTGGATTGGTTCAAATAAAAAACCACAAATCCGATCTCCATGCTCTGAAATAAATAGTAATTGTCAACATGCAGAAACACGTAAACTAAAACAACATATGTTCGCACTGTTAAACGTATAAATTACCTTCAAAGATTTTCTTTAACCCATCAATATCTCCAAAATCAACTTTAAGATGGCCAGGAACCAAAGGACCAAAACCACGAGTTGCATCGTTGTCACAGCTCATGGAAATGACACCAAGAGTTCGACCATGGAAACACCCACAGCAAGAGACAAGTAAAGCCTGCAAAGCAGCAAACATTTTGGCAAATTAGTAATTTTTCTACTTCTGAAGATCTGGAATTTATGGTCTATCAAGATATGGCGTGCAGCAAACCTGCACTAAACAGAATTAAGAATAAAAGGAGTATGTGTCTTACCAGATTGTTTGCTCATATTAAAGTTTCTGAATTTGTTTTCATATAATTATATGAGAAGCAAAATAGGGGTTTCATGATATAGTAAGACAATCAAAAGGAAAAAGAGCAGGTAAATGATTTGCGTCTGAGTATACCTTAGAGCACATCATTCAGAAATCCACAGGCTATGCAGTAACATGATTTTAAGAATCGATGGATGCAACCTCGCCATCTAGTAAGAACCTACTTGCTTACCACAGCTTTGTAGTCACAAGGCAACTTCAGGGAAACACAAGCAAATCCAAGTACAGAAAAACTGCACACCACTATCAGGACCAGAAATGAACAATCTTTTTTTTTGTCGGGTCATACCTCATTCTTTTGGTATCTGTTTCTTCTCATAACCCCATTTCCTAGCCAATTTGATAGCAGTTTCAACTCCTTCAGCTCCAGTATTCATTGGCAACATCATGTCATATCCAAACATGCTTGTTAGATATTCCGCAAAAGATTGGGAACTTATCGCTGTAGAAAGCTCTAGAACTGAGCGTAAGCCTTTCTGCCTGTTCTATCAAAGCTCTCAGAACTTTTGGATGGCAATGACCCTGTACAGAATGGCAAACATTGCACAGTTTGAATACATAAAAAGAAGCATGACAAACAGTGTAGTATCCCAACTTAACTTCTAACTTCCAGTCTGTTTTGACAACAAATAGCTTCCAGACACGATTTACTGTATTTACATAGATGAGGTTTAAGCAAATAGTAGCCGCACGTTAAGAATTCTACCTGATTAACTGCAGAATAAGCAGAGAGAAAATCGATGTATTTGTTGCCTTCTGGGTCCACTATGTGTGAACCTTCTCCTTTGGAAAACACCATGGGAATTGGATGGTAGCTGCAGGCATTGAAATGTTAATAGAAGAGTGAGTAACTGCATTGCTGAAATGAAATTCTTGGAGAAGCATTTAGAAGTTTAGGGCCTCAGTAGAAACTTCCCATCAAACAAACAAAATACGCATTCACAGGCGTGTGCACATTCAAATCTAACAGCACCGCAATCAATCCCTTGCAATTATGGAAGAAAATATTATGCTACCTGAGACAAGAGCATCTCATAAAGACATGTCACTGTACTTCTCCTTAGTTCATGCACAACTGCGGTTTTGGGATCAAAATGCAGCCTACTAAATTCCGTAATTTCCAGTTGGCGTTCTATTCCAGTTTAAAAGAATATTGCCATTTCATTAGTTTTCAGAGACAAGAACACCCTAATAAATACTGGCCAAATAATACATCACCAAGATGACATGTCATTTACATAGGACTAAGTTTACTTGCATATTTACCATGATGATTTGCATGTTAAAATCATCACCACAACAACATCTATCAGATAATCGTTCTATTGTTCTGGTGACGATGTTATATGCAAATCGCCTCGGTAAGTTTGCAAGCTATTGTCATTCCATTAGATTATGTGTCACCAAATCAAGCTATTCAACCTTTGGATAAGGAAATATCAGACCACACTCGTTTACGCCTAAATTTGGGAGTGGTACTACACATACTAGCACTTCCACTCCTTCAGCACCTCTGCTCCATTATTTTGATGAAATCTGATCCCTATATTTTGACCGCACATGTCTTTATTTGATGAAATCTGACCAGATTTCTTCATAAGATATTCAAAATTCTCATGGTCAATGTGTGCGTGTATAAAAACACAAATCACCTCAATACTAGCAAACAGAGAGCTAAGTTTGAGCAAAAGAAAGGCAGGAAAGAACCAAGACAGGTAAGGATCCTAGCATGATCGCGTCAGGGCGGAGGCCAGAGGCACAGAGGCGTTTCGACGAGCACACCGTGGGCGCTGCAAAGAGTAAAGGGAATGGGGGCAAACCGGCAAACAGAGAGAGTTGAGATAAGCGTGGAGATCGAGCACGGACGTACTTGTGCGCGCTGCAGTCTTTTCCATCCGCATGAGCTCCTCCGAGGACAGCGCCGCGGCGCGTCCCGCCGCCGCCGGCGCCGACGCCGACGCCGACGCCGACGCCGAGCTCGAGCACATCCCGCGCCACCGCGCCAGGGGCCGCGGCGCCCCGCCGCGCTAGCGCCGTCGCCATGCCCGCTCAGAGCTCAGTGGCTGGCCGGCCAGTCCCTCACGCGCGTTCAGACTGGTAGGTGCGGCCGATCCCGGTGCCGCGGGTCCAGGCCGGGGGCCTAACTAAAAAGGTGTCCCGGTTGCTTGCTTGGACGCAAACGCAGCCGCCCGCCAGCCGGTGCCGATTGCTTTTTTGGTGCGGGGCGGCTCGGAGTCGTGCAGCTGTTTGGCACGGCACGGAAGGCGCAGGTGATCTTATCCGTCCTTGCCCGACAGCAGAGCCGTGCGGCAATCTCCGGCTCGGCCCTCGTGCGATAGGTGTACTATACTACAGCTGTTTCGAAGATGTGTGTGTGTGTGGAGGATGTGGAGGATGTGATTTCCTCCACACACACACACACACACACACACACACACACAAACCCTTCGGTGTACGGTTTGCATCTGCACTCTGTCAAAAACCAAAAGAAACCATCGATTATTACAAGTACATCGATTTCCTCGACAAATAGAAATTACAAGTACAAATGTTTACCAAACCGTATTTCATAGTATCATCAATCTCTCCGAAAATAAAAGGCAAATGTTTACCAAACCGTCGCGGGAAACAACAAGGAAACAGGAATATCTAAACACACACGAGCGCATAATCGCACCGTGCGTAACAATAGCCAAGCAATGACAAGTCTGGACGACGACGCGATGCATGATCCAGAGAATCACGGATCACGTCTTCGTCAATGTGCGTGCACGATGGTGCACCAAATCGAACGCGCGCGCGCGCGCGCGCGCGCGGCGGCGCGGGCAAACCAAGGCCAGCCGGCCCACGCCACGCGCGCGCATACGTGCCGGCCGCCGGCCGCGCCTAGTCGAGGCCGAACGCCTTCCTCATGCCGCACACGAACTGGAAGACGTTCTCGGCCTCCGGCAGCGACTCGGCCACGGACGCGTTCTCGCTGACGCAGCGCTCCGCCCACGCCGCCAGCGCCGGGCACTCGGCGGCGACGGTGAAGCCGCCGAACCGCTCGTAGGTCAGGAACCACGGCGCGAACGGCACCAGCGCGACGTCCACGTAGCCCAGCGCGTCCCCGGCGAAGTATGGCTTCCCGCCCAGCTCGGCCTCCAGCGTCTTGAGCGCGGCCACCGTGTCCTGGCCGCCGCCTCCGCCGCCGCGCCCTTCGGCGACCGCCACACACGCACCCCGGCCGCATTCAGCTGCAGCATGCATACACGGATCGTATTAATTTACGCAGCGTACGTGTCAGTGATTAATTAAAAACGGATATTATCATTAGAAGACTAAGCTAGTGATCTATGGATGACCTTGGTGTCGACGTAGGAGGCCCAGAAACGAGCGTGGGCGCGTGCGAAGGGGTCGGCGGGGAGGAGCGCCGGCGCGCCAGCGGCAGAGAACTCGTCGTCGATGAACTCGAGGATGACGAGGGACTCGCACACGGGCTTGCCGCCGACGATGAGGACGGGGACCGTGGCGTGGACGGGGTTGGACGACAGCAGCAGCGGGCTCTTGGCCGCCAGGTTCTCGGCCTTCTCCTCGTACGCCACGCCCTTGAGCTTGAGCGCGATGCGCACGCGGTTGCCGAAGGGGCTCACGAAGAGGTTGAGCAGCACCACGCCCTTGTCTCCCTCCATTGCCTCCGTCAGCTACTCTGATCGGATCAGATGTGTGGCCGCGGCCGGTAACGCTAGCTTAGCTCGAGCGCTGCTGAGTGCTGGCTGGCTGATGGCTGGATCGGATCGAGCTTGCATTGTCCATATATATAGCAGATGAGGTTGCTTTGCTAGACAAGATGTTGATGCTAGCTACGAGGTGCTCTTTGGACGTGCCGGTGCCGGGGGTACGGTGCTGTCTTGGTGTTGGATGGAACCATCAACAGCATATGCATGCTCATCATCGACCGCACCAATGATAATGCATCGATCGATGCATGTCGTCGATTATTTCGTTGCTGTTAAATTGTTCTTTTCTGTTGTCTTACTCGAAATGCGCGCATGCTCTGTCCAGCTCGTTATTGGCAAAAACAAAAAAGATGACGCACGCTCATGCGCGGCTACAGGCCCGGGCTCCCGGCAGCGGCGATGCGAATGGAGTTGGAGACGTCGTTACGTACGTACGTCCGTCCGTCCTTGCATCTTCGTTGTGGACGTACGCCGGATGTTCCAAAGATGCACTAATGAAGGTTAATATATAATCAAAAAAATAAATAGAAAGCCTGCAAAGCTGGAGTAGTAATTTGATTACCTCATGAATGACCTCTTCGCTTGGACTTATCAGTCCCGCCTTTATTAGCCACGGTAGTGTTTTTGTCTCACAACTTAGCCACCGAAACGACCAGCCGAACAAGGCGCGGTTGTCACCGTCGACATCTCTAAAGTTGCTCTGGCCCATGAAGTTGATGATCCAGCTGATGCCAACCAAGTAGCTAATGCTACAAGGCTGGCAGGAAGGGAGGCAAGACCTAAGAGAGTGTAAATGTACAAGCCTTGTCTTGTAGGAACACTTCATCCTTTGGGACATAGTGAACAACAATGTCCATCTATCTTAGCAGTCGGATGAGACAGTTTGACGGTGGACGCCACACAACAGATGACTACACAAACCAAGTCCGTCTACAAGATGATGCACAAAACTTCAACTCCATTGCTCAGCTGCAAGCTAATCAAAAAACTTGGGCGCCCATTAGAGTCAAAATCTTTTTGCGGCTAGCCTTCAAGCACAGTCACTCGACCGGCGGATACGAGGGCGCGTCAAGCAAGAGAAATGGGCTATCTATGCGTATAGGCAAGTGAAGATCTCTAGTTTGGTTTTGGATAATTAGTGACACCTAAGGACTAATCTCTTGATGCTAAGTGTTTGACTAGATTGGAGATTGGTCATGCCAAGCTTGGGACATGGTGATCATGGAGGATGGATCGAGGTGATCCAAATGGTGATCAAGTGTCCAACTTGGAGGAGTTTGAGGAACAAATGGGCTCAAGGCAAAGGTATAATCATAGGACCATTTGATTTTGCACTCAAGACACCATAGAGGGTGTGATTGATTATAGGATCGATAAGCCGTACTATAAAAAGGGGAAACTTATCGTACACATCGGTCCTCATGTGCCTCTAGGTTCAAAATCATTTGCATGCATTCTAACCTAGAGAGCTAACCCAACCTTCGAAATTACTTGTGAAAATGCTAACACACGAGCACATGGTGATGTACACGTGGTGATGTTGGCACATTTGCGAAGGCGGTGATGGTTTGTAGGGTTGAGATGGTTTGCAGGGTTGAGATGGCACATTTTCTATTGCGCCGGATGCATCGTGGTGGTGAAAACATGCTATTCCTCGTGCTCAAGTTGGTATACTTGTTGGATAGCATGTCGAAGCAAAGCCGAAGGAACGATGGTTTTTCGCAGCTCGAGGCGGCCGGACCTCGCGACGGGGCGCATGACCGACGCCGCGGAATCGACCGGATGGTCCGGTTGACAGGTTCCGGTCGGATACAGAGAGCATGTTTTTCGGTCCAAACTTTCGGCTTGGCCGACGCCGGATTATCGGGTCCGGTCACGACCGGCCCGATGACCGGACGCATGCGGCAGGGGCCACCGAGCTTGTCGGCTCGGCCGGAAAGCGGACCGGACGCATGGGCGTGTCCGGTCGGAGCGTCTGGTCGGCCGTAGAAATCGTGGATTTCACTCCAACGGCTCCATTTCGTGTTGGGGCCTATATATACCCCTTTGGCCGGCTTGTGCTCTCTCTCTTGGTCATTTGAATCACTCCTAACATCCTAGAGCTGAGCAACAAGCCCTCCCTACTCTCATTCTTGATTGTGAGCTTCATTCTTGAGAGTTGTGGTGATCCAAGTGCATTTGCATCGAGTTCTTGTATCTAGAGGCACTTGTGGATCGTTGTGAGCCGGTTGGTTTCTTGTTTCTCTTGGAGACACCGCTCCTAGCCGGCCGGTGAATTGGTGGAGGCGTTGGCAAGAAAAGGTGATTGTTCTTGACCACCTCCGGTGATTTGTAAGAGGAATACACAATCCTCGTCGGGGAGACAAATTGCAAGGAATACATTGCTCGTGTCTTTGGTACCTCACTTGTGAGTGGTGGCTTGGGGCTAGCAAGTGCACCGCCTAGCTCAAGCACCATCCGGCACAAATGGAGACTAGCTTGTCGGTGTACAAGTGAACTCCGGGTCAACACATCGACGTGTCTCTTTTCTTGGTGATTGGCTCATCATCTTATTGTGATTGATTGTTCATCCACTTCCCAGTGATTGGTTCATTGCCTCTATACGTTGGTATATCAAGTTTACCGCTCTTGTATTACATTCCTAGTTTACTTTGTGTAGAGAGCTAGCTTTTGCTTGTTTAGTTGTTCTTGCTAGCCTAAGAATCATATTTAGGATTGTTCACTAGCTAGAGTAGTGACATAGCAATTGAGTGACATAGAGATCATAGTATATATCTAGAATTGTCACTAGAATGCTTGCAAGACCATAGAGCTAGAGCAAACCCGCATTTACGCCTTTTGTTATACTAATCGGTTTGTTAATTTGAGCTTGTAGAAAATTTTTATTGGCTATTCACCCCCCTCTAGTCATCTAGGACCTTGCAGCAAGGAAGACAATTGACCACATATTATTAGTCGTATGCCCTACACTAGAGACTTGTGGTACAACATTCTAAACATGCTAGGAAACGGATCTCGCGACCTCTCAAACCATGATCGAGGCAATCTGCGCTATCCGTTTGACGGAGCTATTGGGCATGGACACTTTATTTGTGATACAAAGATATGCACACCCTTGCTCTTGCATATTCGAGAGAGAAAAAAGGACCCAAGAGAGCAAGTCGAAAGGCACTGCGGGATGAGTGGGTCGGAGTGGGTGAAGCAACGACCGGCGTCGGCGTGGCCTAGGCGGGAGCGGGCGAACTAGCTCCACCTTGTAATGTTTGTGGGAGTGAAGAACTCGAACGAACCGTCGTGCGGGCGGTGCCGCCGCCATCGCCACTACGGAATCGGGGGCCTTTCCCGTGGGGAAATGTTTCCCATGAGGAGCTCACGAGAAAGGCCTCTCTTTCCCATGAGCGCCAAGGGGCCTCACGGCAAAGGCAAAGACTCACGACAACGCGCCTTTGCGTGAGGGGGCGAGCTCACGGAAAGGGCACACCACCTTTGCCGTGAGGCGAGCTCCCGAAAGGCAACGGCGGAGGCCGCCCATCCTCCGTCACCCCTTTCCCGTGACCCCCCTTTGCCGTGAGCAATCGCAAGCCTTAGGCAAAGAAACCCCCCTTGCCGTGAGCGGGGTTCCTCGCTCACGATAAAGGTTGTACCCTTTTTTATTATTATTTTTTGGTTTTGGGCTCCAAACTTTTTCTACAGTTCTTATACATCATATGGCACTCCATGTTTAATTTTGATGAATTTTTTACTTTATTTGGTATATTTAGGTAATTATTCTCTTTACGGCAATTTTTAAAATGAAGCCAAATTTGACCTTGTTCCGAGTTCAAATGATCGCCACGTTAGTGACCTTGTTCCACCAAATACTATCTCGAACTATTCATGTAGAGTTGGGTCGGTAGTAGAGGTCCGTGAAAAAGGAGCATATACATAGTAGTTTTCTATGTCGTCATGTATATTCGAATAAAGTGGTGCTTGCAACAAAAATTTCTTGGATGAAGTTGATGATCCAACCGATGCCGCCGAAGAAGATAATGCCGCAAGGCTGGCAAGAAGGGAGGCAAGACTCAAGAGAATAACCGCACAAGCCTTGTAGGAATACCTCATCCTCCGAGAGAAAGGGGATAATGTCCATCTATCCGAAAAAATGATAAGGGCGTGCCCAATGTAAAGATTATGGCAACCGTGGATCGCCTATCTTGGTCGGGCCACGCCTTCGTGTTATATTTATACACATGTACATTCTTGGCTTACAAGCAATGGCAATCGGGTTGGATGAGTATCTATCTTAACTAACAATCAACTAACAGCCTAGATCTCATCCTAACCGAATGCTATATTCATGGTGCACGCCGCCAGTCGATCTAATGCCTTGGCACACAAAGCGTTACACGTTACATATCATAATCTCAAGTTTGTTACATTTCTAACACCCCCGCTCAATCTATACCGCCTTCTCAATAAGGTTGAGATTGCTCTTGAATTCTTCAAACTTGTGATATGGTAGTGCTTTAGTAAACCCATCTCGCCAATTGATCAAGGGTTGAAACAAATCTAACTTCTAGCTGTCTTCTTGCAACACGTTCTCTTACGGTGAAAAAATCTATCTCGATGTGCTTGGCCCGAGCATGAAACACGTGATTGGCAGCTAGATATGTAGCACCCAAATTATCACACCGTAGCCGAGGTTTTACCTTCAATCTGATGCCCAATTCACCAAGCAATTGTTCCACCCACATCATTTCGGGTTTGTAGTGTTAGCCATAGCCTTGTACTCAGCCTCGGTGCTAGACCTTGAGACAAGTAGATTGTTTGCGAGCACTCCATGAGATCACATTTGATCCTAGGAAGACAACGAAGCCACCTGTGGACCTGCGATCATCTTTAGATCCAAAATTTCAATCAAGCATCGAGAATCCATTCAACACCGGTGGGGGGTGTGTTTACGAATAAGAAGACCTCGTGTTGACGGTATGCTTGAGATATCGATGATTCGCTTTAACGACCGTCCCAATGCACTTGTTGTAGGATCATGTAAATACGACATACTCGATTGATTTTAAAATGCCAAATCTGGGCGGGTCAGTGTGATATATTGCAATGCACCAACCACACTTCGATATCTTGTACTATCTCCAAGTCCTAGCGGATGCCCATCATCTTTGGTCATCTTTTCTGTACTTGACAACGGAGTAGTAACACCTTTGCAATTACTCATGCCCACTCTTGACAAGATCTCGCCAAAGATACTTTCTTTGATTCAACAACAAGTCACCATTTGATTTTCTCTCAACCTCAATACCGAGGAAGAAGTGCAGATCACCGAGATCCTTTAGTGCAAAGTCACTACGGAGCGCCTGCAACAAAACCTTGACAGCAGCTTCAGAAGAACTTGTCACGATTATATCATCAACATATATCAACATATATATTTCCACCCCCTTGTTTCTATAAATAAACAAAGATGTATCGACTTGGGCGCTACAAAAGGCTGATTAACTTGGCGCTTAACCTAGAGTACCAGGCCCTCGGGGCTTGTTTCAAGCCATATATAGCCTTTTTCAACTTGCAAACAAATGCTGGATATTTAGAATCCTCAAACCCAGGGGGTTGTCTCATGTAAACCTCCTCTTCCAGAACACCGTGAAGAAACGCGTTCTGTACATCTAGTTGCTTCAAACACCATCCCTTTGTTACAGCCAATGACAAGACAAGTCTCACTGTGGCTATCTTGACAACTGGACTAAATGTATCTTCATAGTCAATACCATATCTTTGTTTGAACCCTTTAGCAACTAATCTTGCCTTATATCGTTCAATTTTACCATCAGCTTTCTTCTTAATCTTAAAAACCCACTTACAGTCAATAAGGTTCTTACCCTTGGCAGGAGGTACTAAGACCCATGTACCATTGTTTTGCAGGGCATTGAACTCTTCTTGCATAGCTTGCCTCCATTCTTTTGACTTAAGTGCTTCTTGAACGTAACTTGGTTCACCCGAGCACAAAAGTTCCCGTACCGAACAGTACCATCCGTGTACACCTTGGGCACAGTGATTCCACTTTGAGATCATGTATGTGGCCGAGAACCCGGTTGCTGATGTGGAGCTGCAACAGCGGAAGGATCAGGATCAATATTGTTTGATGCAGCCATACCGGATCCCGAAGGTGCCACGTAAGATCCTCGGCCGAGGCGACCGCGGCGGCCGTGGACGCGGGACTCGACGTCGATCCTGCCCCCCCACGCGGCGCGCTCGGAGGCGTCGAGGAATCCTCGGACAGCAGGTTGGGCAGGACGGGTTCGTTGGTCGGAGGATCACCTCCGGATTTGTACCCTGATCACCGTGTCCACTGGATCCGTAGCCTCCTCCGTGGGTATTTCATGTATCTCACCCGCTTCTTCATCCTGTTCTTCCTGATCACTACTAGACAAATCATGATTAGCGGCATTAGTAACATCAGGTGCATGACAATCTACATCCCCCATGGAAAGATTAGTAAGATGCTCAGGGAGAAGGGATATCTCATGCCGAAGTCGAGCGCCGGCATTAGGATGAAGTGAAGAAAAAGGAAACACGTTTTCATCAAACACCACGTCTCGGGAGATATACACCCGTCCTGTCTTAGGTTCAAGACACTTAAATCCCTTATGAAGTGAGCTATACCCAAGAAACACACATTGTGTTGATCGGAAAGATAGTTTTCGTGTATTGTAAGGTCTCAAATTTGGCCAACATGCACATCCAAACACCCGAAGCGATTTGTAAGCTGGTTTTTCATGCAACAGGAGTTCGACAGGTGTTTTGTTGTTTAAGACCTTGGAAGGAAGCATATTGATGAGGTAGGTAGCGGTGAGGAAAGCTTGATCCCAATATTTTAGGGGCATGGATGCATGAGCTAGCAAGGAGAGCCCTACTTCGACTATGTGTCGATGCTTTCTCTCTGCCCTACCGTTTTGTTGATGTGTGTGGGGACATGAGACTCTATGCGAGACTCCCAATTTGGAAGAAGGAGTTCAACTTTTCATACTCTCCACCCCAATCAGACTGCATGGAAATAATCTTACGATTGAATTTTCGCTCAACAAAATTTTGGAAATTTTTGAAAACTTGAAATACCTCGGATTTATGTTTGAGAAGGTAAATCCAAGTGTATCTACTATAATCATCAATGAAGGAAACATAATATTCATAATTCCCCACGGATTTAGAGGCAGGACCCCACACATCTGAATGTATCAACTCAAGAGGAGCACAATTTTTATTATCCGAGCTAGAATAGGGAAATTGATGACTCTTTGCTCTTTGGCAAGAGTCACACACCGACTCATGATCATAATCAAATAAACATGGAAGGGAATTGTTTCTAACAACTTTTTCAACTAAGGGAAACGAAGCATGACCCAAACGACTATGCCATCTCCATGTAGATGGTCGACCAACTTGACACACTTGACGTTGTGCTCCTGATTCTTGAGGCTTCAAGGGGTAGAGACCCCTTCACACGTGCCTCGATGAAGGATTTTCTTCGTGACCCGATCCTTAATAAGAAAATGACGAGGATGAAATTCAAATGATGTGTTGTTATCAGATGTAAGACGATGTATGGAAACAAGGCTTTTATTTGCTTTGTGGGTACGTGTAGAATATTTTTGAGATGGAGAGATGCATTCGGGGTATGTAAAATTGCATGACCAATGTTACCGATTGGCATACCCGAGCCACTAGCCGCGGTGGACTTGATCTCCCCTTGTACTTGTCTCCTCCCGACGGACAAACTTCTCCAACTCCGACGTGATGTGGTCGGAGCTCCACCGTCCACATACCAATTTGTATCTACACCATAATTGGCATAGGTCAGGCCGGCATTCTTGGTGTAGGGTTGATACTCCTCCTCAAAACGATGCCGGCCAGACATCGGCCTCATGGCCTTTCTTCTTGCGACACCACAGATGGGTTTTTCACCGCCGACCCTTGGCGGCGGTGGTGACGAAGTTCCCACGCCCTCCGTGAGCCACGGCCGGCCACCACGGCTACGGCCCCGGCCACGAGGACCCCACGCCCACGTGAAGTGGCGTTCACGGAGGAATTGTGGCCGGCGGTGTGGTTGTCTTGAAGCATCCAAGACGGCATCATATGCCCGCAGCTCGGGCGCATGCGATCTCCCAAAGAGATGGGTTCTCGCACGCCTGCCAATGCAGCAAAAACAAGAGGATTGTAGTCGTGGTCGAGGCCGGCAAGGATGAACGCCACCACCTTCGTCGCGCGACACCGGTTTTTCCCGCTGGGCTGCAAGCTCATCACCAAGTGATTTTACCTTGGCATAGTAGACCGCAGCTAGCCTCGTTACCCTTTTTACAGGTTGCTAGCTGCATTCGAAGATTGGTCATGCGGGCTTGAGTCTGTGCCGAGTAGCTCTCGACCAGATTGCCTGCACCTCCGTCGATGTCCTCTTTGACGCCACCTGCGCCAGGACTTCCCTTGATAGGGAGTTGTTGATGTGTCCCAACAGCTGTTGATCTTCCTTGAGCCACCTTGTGTACTCAGGGTTCGGGACAGTGATCTTCTTGCCATCCTTCTCGGCTTCAATGATCTTTGCCGGTGCAACTGAAGTCCCATCTAGGTATCCCTCGTACCCAGCCGCCCTGATGCCGGGCAGGATCTGCGCGGTCCATAGGAGGAAATTATCCCTCGTCAACTTCTCCGAGACAGGCGGCCCGAAGGGTGATCGGTGGGAGTCACCGGCGGCGGCGGAGCTTGAGGAAGGGGACGACATATCTAGATGTATTTGGAAGAGGTGCTCTGATTACCATGTAAAGATTATGGCAACCGTGACTGCCTATCTTGGCTGGCCACGTCTTCGTGTTATATTTATACACATGTACATTCTTGGCTTACAAGCAATGGCAATCGGTTGGATGAGTATCTATCTTAACTAACAATCAACTAACAGCCTAGATCTCATCCTAACCGAATGCTATATTCATGGTGCACGCTGCCAGGTCGATCTAATGCCTTGGCACACAAGCGTTTCACGTTACATATCATAATCTCAAGTTTGTTACATTTCTAACACCCAACGCTCCAACCTGGACTGCAGCCCAGTCAGAACATGTAGGATCAGATGCAACGTGGAGAAGGGAAAGGAGAAAGTAGTGGCTTGCAGAGAAGTCAGAGACTCTTGCAGAAGAACCGATAGCCTCAACAGAAGAGGAGGTGGTCCATGGAGAGAGGCAGAGAGAAAAAGCTACGGTTGAGTGCTTTGAGTTGGGAAAACAGGACAGACCATAGTAGCTATGGGTCCAAAAGCCATGTAGCCTGCATTGTGTGTCTTGTTAGCTTCATTTGTCCAGATCTATATGGAACATTGATTTTTTTTTTTAGACTACAATGAACTACTGCTTGCGTTGGCCTTGCCCTAAGATAGTTTGGCGGTGGACACCCCATGTTAGACAGCTACACAACCAGGTCTGTCTACAAGATGTTGGACACAACTTTAGCTCCATCGGCTGCAAGCTAATCTGAGAAACTTGGGCGCCCATTAGAGTCAAAATCTTTTTGCGCCAAAATACAATGCTGATTTTTAAAAGTGTCGATTGTTGGGAGTGAAGCATCTGACCAAGTGGGCTTTTAAGATCTTTAAGAATCTCTTGAATATGGGTCGAATGGCCTAACATCCAGGAAGCCAACTAAGGTCTTCCGCAATGTAGAAGTAGTGCTAGAGAAATGTCGATCCCATTGCACGCCGGTGTCTGCAGTGTACTCCGAAAACAGGCATCGCGGTCACCATTTTCTTACATGGGTGCACTGATCTATAACTCTTATAAAGATAAACCCCACTAGAGAAATCTCTCTTCATGCAAGGTGTCCACATCATTCCTCACTAAGTGACATTACTAAATGCTCTATCTTTCCATGCAAGGTGTCTACATCATTTTTCACTAAGTCCATGTCATCTCTAATTACAAAAAAATAACCATGTCATCTATATCATGTGAAATATTTTAGATCTTTAATATATTAACAAACAAGTCGTCTACATATGCTACTTGTTTCATTACTCATCCTTTACAATGTAATCAAATATTTTATTAGTTTTTCTCTATTAGCTTGCCAATTTTTTTCTAGATCATATAATAAAATAACATGCAAGTCAAATTAGTATATATGTATATATGTTATATAAAATAATTAGAGTAAAATCTCGTGGCAACGCACACGATGGTGTTCGCCAGCATTGGGCGTGCCCTTATTTAGCCCCTCCCATATCATCATTCCTATGGTGTCCTCGTATGGGTACCTTAAAGAAGAAGAAGAAGAAGAAGAAAGAGAGGAGCGAATTCCTGCAGCAGCTGGCTCAATGTCTCTATCTCAGTGACTAACGACTTTACGGCATACATGTACATATATCAACAAGCATGCAAGATGTATATGTGTACAGTGTACATGATATAACTCCAACTGTAACAAAGCCTATATGTGTGTACATGATATAACTCTGTAACCAAGCTACTACTAGAACTGATGGTCACACATCAGACTCCTGCCTCCTGCTCGATCTGTAGCCTCATCTGCCTGTTGAACCGCGCAATGAAATCCTCCACCCTCCTGTTGAGTTCCTCGTCGCTCAGTTGCCAGTACTCGCTCTCCTCTGCCGCCGACTTGCTCCCATCCGTCGCCGACCGCCGGAGCCTCCCGCCCTTGCCGTGTGCCAGCACGTCCTCATCAGCTGCTTCCTCCTCCTCCTGCACTTGCTCATCAGGGAGGCTCTTGCTTGTCAGAAGCTTTGGTGCCGCCCATGGTTCTGGCTCTGCCTCTGGTTCAGTCGTCAGCGCTTTGCCAAGCTTGGTGACGGCGACGTCGGGGATGGCCAGCGTGGGGCTCGCTACTGTTTCTTCGTGGCCTTTCACCATCACGGCGGTGTTGTTCTGGTCGGTGCTCTGCTCGATCGCCGTCTCGTGTTGTTCGTCTTGGTGCACATGCAGAGCCGAAACATGCAGGCTCGGCTGCAGGTCGTCGGTGCCTGGCTTGTTGGCAGCATCGGCAGCTTCAGCTTGGATCAGAAACGGCGATGCGACAAGTCCCATGGGGTTATTGCCGGCCACCTCACTTTCGCCTTTCATCATCATAGTCACGAAAGCCGCCGGCTCGTCGACCGCCAAAGGAACCGCCACCGAGTTGTCAGGACGATCGTTGTCGTTGTTGGAGGAGCCGAAGAAGAGTGTGCCGGCAGCACCGTCGGCGGTGGCGACGATGGCAGCGATAACGCAGTTGGACATGAGGAACCAGAAGGCGGTGTCCCCTGCCAGTGCGGCCGGCGGCGGGCGCAGCAGCGACACGTAGAGCAGCGGCAGCGAGGCCACCAGCGCCGAGACCAAGAACCTGGCGATGGCCTGCCGGTGCCGGCGCGTGCCCACCACACCAAGCATCGCTAATTCGCTAGGACTTGGACTAGGAACCTCTAGCTCTCGCTCTCGGAAATACTAGTACACTTGTACTGCTGTGCTGCCACGACCAGACGACCAGTGTGGCAAGGCAATGGCTCGCACTCGCCACCTGGGTCCGATGGTGTTTCGGCCTCCTCTGACTCCCTCCTGTGCCGATCGATCGAGTGGGTCGAGAGTGTGCGTTTGGTAGTAGCATGTACCTGTCCCATTTATAGGGACGGGTTTGGGAGTAGGAATGGCACACTGCTCGCTATGCATCTGCCATGTCGTAGCCTCGTCCGTGATGTGATGCGTGGTTTGGTTTTGCTCGAGATGGAAATAGTGGCGTGGTGGCTTTGTCGTCGCCGTCGTCGTGTCTTATTGTTGGGTTTAATGATGATGGCTAATAATAGCACCGGCGCATGTGTGTTGTGTCGTGTCTCGACTCTGGAGAGGGCCTTGCATTACCAGCAGTGTGTGTCTGTGTTGTGTTCCTTAGGCCAGTCTCAATGGGAGTTTTATAGGTGTTTCATGCACATTAAATAGGGTGTCACATCACCAAAAGTCCACTTTTTGCATGAAACTCTGAAGAGAGAGAGAGAGAAAAAGTTTCATCTTGGTGAAACTCTCTTGGCACGAATACCAACTATCTCCGAGTCGTGAAATTAAATGCCTATGAAACCACAAGATGAAACTCTCTATTGAGAGTAGGGGTTTCATTCAAGTTTCATTTCAAATTATATGACATGACAGTCTTGGAAACAACGACACGAAACTCTCCATTGGTGACTGGTCTTACGCTGCGGCGCGGCATATGCCGGCATGAGCCGTGTGCCATGGAAGAGAAGGCAGGGTGGGCGCGCGTGCGACAGGATGGCGGGCACCCGCCACCCGACGTCCCGACCCGCGCATCGCGTGTCGTGTTTAGGTGAAAAGGGTAGCGGCGGCCGGCGGGCGCTCGGCAACATAGTATGCGCGTGCGCCGGCGGCGGGGCCTGCCACAAATGCTGCTGGATCTAGGTGCGGCCGCCGGCCGTGTGCTGGTCCGGTGATCGCCGGCGCAAACAAGTGACATGTGTGCGGAAAATCCGAGTAGGCCCCCGGCAAACTGTACTTCGTGCTAAGCTATGTCGTATCTGTTGGTTTAGGTGCTCGAATTTTTTAAGTGTTTTGGCTTTTTCACGACACGTTGAGCCGTTGACTTCGAATAATGAAGTGAACATGTGACTCACACTGATTGTGTAACTAGTATTGATTGAGTCAATCATACAGGAACCCTGATACTGCAAACCAAACACCTCGGCCCATCTGGAGCTCTGCTGCAATTGAACACAAATTAAAGCCTTGTTCTCAAGGAAAACACTACTCTACAGTAGAGGGTGAGATCGAGCTTGACATCATTCTCACAAATTAACTACTTGCCCGGAACAGCTGCGGCCGTTCTTCAACAGACAATCAGAGCCTTGTACGGTTCAATCAATCGGCCACATTGATGGTGCTCGGGTGCACCACTTGTCACGCAGCAGAGACAAACATTCTGTGTTGCCCCGGCCGTTTGAATCATGCAGCTATGAGGGTGACTGAAATGAAAACGCCGGGCTTTACTCTCCAGCGATGCTCCAGGGAATGATTATGGAAAGATGATTGCTAGACAGCTAAGGGCATGACTAATCAGTCATGTATGTTAATTACTACCTTTTGTAAAAAAAAAAAAAATGTATGTAAACTGCTAAATTTACGAACGGAACGCTGTTCAATTGATTGGGCTTTTTATCATGTCTTGGCTTTGAGTTTCAAATTTAGAATGAGTTTTATACAGTTTTCAAAAAATGCCAATAAACAGTTATGTACTCTCTCCGTCCCAAAGTAAGTGCATGTCTCATATTTTAATGAGCCAACCAATTTTGGATTTGATTAGATTTATTAAAAATAATATCAATATTTGTATATCAAAATAGGCTCATTCCTCAAAAAAAAAAGCTCATTATGAAAATATATGGCATAATTAAATCTAATGATGTTTATTTAGCATCTATATGTAACATATCTTAACACACATCACATGCTACTATGTTTGTCCTAGCTTTTATTGTCATCTAAATCACCAAATTAAATATGATTAGGCACATAATCTTTACTGACGGTTTTGCCACAGTTTTATTTAAGAGAAAAACAAATCAAGTGTTCGCTTAGTTTTTTTTAATATGGAAACTAGGCTAAACAACCCACACCATTGTTTGTTTTATTGGCATTCCAAAATGATGGAAGTATGCATCACATCATCATCATGCACTCGTGCTTCCATCAGTGTCCAGGAAATATTTGTTAATATGGTGTGTGTGAAACATGGGTTGAAGAACAGTTTTGCTTCATGTCACTGTTAATTGTATCATGGTGGAGACTTTTGTGCGCATCTAGGTTATGATAGCTTCAGATTCAGCATCATGTTTCTTTGTCCTTTCTTGTGAGCTGAAATCATTGGATCATACTTCAATCAGGAAGAACAATGAATAGTACAATACGTATGTTCTTAACTCCACAATGATACTCGATTCGTCATAGAACAATAGTTGTCATTAAGACCATAACTCTACAAATGATGAGATGAAACAATAACTTCTTGTCCATGCATTTAACCATCTAACGGTCCATATTCGTTGATTGAGATTGAGCCAAGTCAATATTTTCTGATTAAAGTGCATTTTTCAACCTTTAACTTGCACGGGAGTTCAATTTTCAACCGTAAATTATGGAATGAAACCAACTTTGACTAAAACTATATAAGAAAGTACTATCGCGTTTTCCATAATTTCATTCTTAGTTGGATGGAAGAACTACATCTTATAGAAATAGACAGGCATTTATAGACGGCTAATCATGCGACAAAGCTAACTCCCACTGTCAGATACTACTCTGATTCATGATAATATAAGCAAGTACGGAATACATTATTTTTTTTTCATCACAAAAGGCTGTTTCTGGTCTCAAAGTTTCGATTTGTCTCGTCCCTGCTCGTGTCGTGGATGCTATCTATCCCTTTCTTACCTTGCTGGCGCGCGCCGCCGTTCGTATCACCGCGTGGACAGTGGACCCCGTTGCTGAACTGGAAATGGGCCAAATGGCGATCTACGCGGGCGGACGTGGAGACCTAACGCTGGAGTTTGTGTGAAGCTGGCCTCTTGATGGCTGCCACTTGTCGTGCACCTCGATATAATTAGCATGTGAAGGGATGGCTACATCTACATGATTGGCGCCCGCTCAACACTTGACTCCCTGTGAACTGATCAGTTGGTGAGGTCACTTTTGGTAAAACCCGCCCACCCATGTTCCATTTAGCACGAGTGCTTGTATATTTCTAGATTTATTCTAAGATCACTTTATGTGGTAAGCAATGTTCTCATCAACGATAAGATACTGAACGGTGACTTTGGAAATGTCCGGATCTACCCGTTCAGTCTTTTTAGAGGTGCTCATAGGATAGAGTTTGCGTACATGTAGCGTTCACTATGGGTTTGTGTGCGAGTGTTCACTGTGCATTCATATAGATGACGTGTGTTCATTGTACTGTGTACTTAAAAAGAGAGACGAATACACCCCCTAAGCCATAAAACTAGTTTTTACTTTACCTGTATTTATTCAAAAATATTCTAATATTTGTGATACTGTATAAACTCCATTAGGTTCATTATTGAATATATCTTTATAAGATCTATTAGATGTCATATATTTTGATAATGTTAACTACAAAATTTTAACCAGGACTGACATGGGAGCCCCACGCACCCGTGAAGAAGGGTCGGGCTTCACACCATGCTTTGGCACACGACCGGCGAGGGGATTTTTGTGGGGAAATCATGCGTCCGGTAGGACTCGAACCCATGACCGGTGGCCTCCCAACCGGGAGAGCTCACCCCCAACTACAAAATTTTAACAAACCCCAAAAATATGTTTTTGCGAGACTCAGTTATAGACGTAGACGCTTATATACGTACACGAGCGTCATCTATATGAATGCACACACGTACACCCAACTCATACGAGCACCTTCAAAAAAAAAACTGAGTTGGATCAGAAAATCTTGAGATTGATGAAGTACCACAAACACCTCATTGTGGGTAGGTGTGGTTTGATTAAGTTGAATCCACAATAACTCCTATGCGATCTCATCCGGGCAGCAGGATCGTGAAAAGCTGGGCCTAGGAACGCGCTGCCATCTACCTGGGCCAGGCTGATCTACTCGAACTCACCAATAACGCTTGGGCTGTCGCAATAACCATTTTTCTGGGCCTAGTTAACACTCGAACGCACCAGATATCTGGGCCCTAATTAACACTGGAACGAAAAACGGCGCGCGGTTAGTGCGACAGCCCGCGAAAGCTCGGACTCCTTTTCGCCGTCCAACAATCGGGTACGTTCGCGTCGCGTGCAGCGGCAGGGCAACTGTGCAAGACTGCAAGTGCTACAGCGCCACACGCCGGTTTCTCCAGCCTCCACTGTTCGGGAGTCTCCCCCCATAGGCCATAGCGCATGCAGGCAGAGATGGCATCCTCCGGCATGCCGTATGGCGTGCTCCTACAGTACTCCTTATCTTGTCGTCAGATGTGGAACTCCCGGTCCGGACTCGGAGCGGCGGGTCTCTTTTTGCCTTTGAGGCTTTGAGCTAATGGGGCGCCGCGGCGTCACCGGGCGTTTCGTTGCGTCGCGTCTCGCCATCGGAGCCTCGGGAGAGCGGCAAATACACAACGGTGCGGTGGTTGCCGCCACCGCCATGCACCAGTTGGCGCGGCGGCCGCTTGGGCGCTCGCTCGCTGGTAGTGGTAGGCCTGGCGTGCGCGCCGCGCGACGCGGGCGGGCCTTTCGAAACCCAGGCGCTGCGCTGCCTGCCTGCAACGCGACTCCGCCTGCGCCAGACGTGGGGCGGTGGAGCCTCGCTCGCTCGCTCCTGCCAGCTGCCAAGGCCTTGGCCTGTCCTGCGCGCCTCCACCTCCACTAGCACCGCATCGCGGACCGCGCTGCAGCGACGAGGACGCAATGGCCAACCACTGTTCCTGCGCCCTGGCTTTGGCTGAACCTGACCCGGGGCCTGCTCCCTCCCCTCGCCCCTCAGCTTCCCACGCCTTTTCACGCAGACATGTTTGACCGGACGAGAGGGTGTGAGCAGGAGCAGGGAGTAAGCGCGCACAGTGCCCGGCCCCGGCGTCCGTCCGTCCATGCGGTGCGGTACTGGAGCACGCACAGTCGGCTTGGTCGGATCTCTCGTGTCTGTCTTTCCCACTCCCTGCACTCGACTCGACGCGGCGTGCCCTGCCCTGCCCAGGGTCCCAGACTCCCAGGTGCACTGGCAGGCTGGTGGCGAGCGACAACAGCCATCAGCATCACGGGTCACACTACTGCCTCCGCCAGGACGACCAGGAGCGCATGTGCACTCAGCGCATGGCTACACAAACAGTCTGCCGCGCCAGGCCTGGTGATCGAGCCCGTGTCGCACGGGACAGCATCGTCGGTACCATAGGACGCGATCCACGCACCCCCGCACACGTCCCCGTACCGTACTATATGTATCGTACCTGTGCAAATTGCATTGGCGCCTCTTTTATTAGAGGAAGGATAATAAGCTCGCCGGCAGCCGGCTGCCAGCAAGAGGAAAGTTTATATACTGAGGCCTTGTTTAGATGGCTAAAAATTGTAACCGAATATCACATCGCATTAATCGTACCACGCGTTTCGCTTGTTAGTGGTAAATATCATCCTATCATGGAGTAACTAGGCTCAAAAGAATCGTCTCGTAATGTACTTCTAAACTATGTAATTAGTTATTTTTTTACCTACATTTAATACTCCAAACATATGTCTTTTGATGTATTTAATGTGATGTGATGGAGAAAAGTGGGAAAAAGGTTAGAAATTTTAGCCATCTAAACAAGGCTCGAGTCGCCGCTTTGCTCCACGCCAAGCATGCGACTATGGGCTCGCTATTAGTGTGGTTAAGGATAGCAACGGGTCGAGGTTCGGATCGGGTGGAGTCTCCGTGCACCCAAAACTGAAACCCGAAATCGAAAACCAAAACCAAAACCGAAACCAATTCGGGTGGAAATCCATCACCAAAACCAAACCCCGCGGATAAACCAAAACCCGAAGGTTACCCGAAATCCGCTAGATAACCCAAAAACCGAACGGATACCCGTAGATATATATACACATATTCACATGTATAAACAAGAGACAACAAATAATAAATATTTTCATGAGTCAACTTTGAATAAATTTAATAATCTAAGTAAATAAGTTATTATTAACATATTATAAAACATGAGTTTTAATTCTAAATGATTTATTTCGGATATCCATTGGATATCCACGGGTGGAAAACTAAACCCGAAACCAAAACCAAAACCGAACCCGAAACCGAACCTGAAAACCGTGGATGAAATTCCAAAGACCAAAACCGAAACCCGCGAGAACCGAAACCCGCGGATATCCGAACCGAAACCGAACCGCCGCCATCTTTAAGTGTGGTCGGCTACTCGACCGCACCATCGCGACGCTCCACTTGCTCGGTTGCTCCTCACAAGTTGCGCTTAGGCCTCTAGCATGTGGCGGTCGTCGACCGTCGGGCAACAACTACTTGCTTGACTCTAGCTACCGAGCTACTCCCTCGTCCCATAGACTACGCCGTTTTTTACTTTTGAACTTTATGTTTGATCATCCGTCTTATTTAAAATATTTATGTAAATTATAAAATAAATTAATCAATATTCAAGTATCCTTATTGATAAAATAAGTCGTAACAAAATAAATTATATTTGTGAAAAAAAATTTGAATAAGACGAAGAATCGAATAAAATGGTACGGAATCCGGGTGATAAACTCGCTGGGACAGAGGGAGCGGGACTTGGGTTGCACATGGGCAGATGGTGTGATGTGTATGCCAACAACGACGCGACTAGGGACTTAGGATTTCATTGGACAGACGAAAAATCGGACTGACAATTGGGCATTTATCCCTTCATATGGATCCCGCTTGGCTAAACCAAAAGGAAACAGATGGCAACCACCATCTGTCTTCTACCATCGCTTGTCGCCATGTTGTAGAGTGTTGCGATCATTTGGCGCTGGTGCGCTCGACAACTAGAGATAGAAAGGGACAAGTGAGAGCGTACCCGGTAGCTAGGGCGGGCACCCCCAACATGCCGCCAGGGTGACTTCGTGTCTACCTCCTCCATGACATTCTTTGTTTCTTCATGTCATGTACTCCTACCTTGGCATGTCCTCCCCACCTCGGTCGTGGTCTTCTTTATTGGTGCGCTCCTCTCTATAGACTATTTGTCGTGCGTGCCCGTCCTCACCTCCGCTGACCCCTTCACAAACCAGGTCTCTCATCTTCGCCACGCCCCACCTCTAGGAGGACCTGTCGTGATCTTAGCATCATATATGTACGGAGTACTCCTACCTCCCAACATTCCCGTACGTTGTGCCTACGCCCTCGCCGTCTCATTGTCCCATTCATGAGCCGCAACAACACTGGCCACGAGCAGACCAACCAAGCTTACGGCGTTCTCTCTGATGATCTCAAGCAATACGCACTGGAGTGTAGTAGCTTGGTGTGTCTACTGTCGTGGGAACGGAGGAGAAGAGTCCCCTTCCCTGGGGTACACAGAACAAAATGCACGCCTATAAGAAAATCAAGCTCCAGTAAGCGTTTCCGTACTCGTTGTATCATGCTGCTACTGTCTCCGTGCCGGGCCTCCCTGCGCCGAAGTACGAACAAGACACAGGCGCCACAGTGTGCGCTGGCCGCCTGGGCCGCCCCCTGCAGTTGGCGTTTGCGCCGTGTCCGCTTCCCCGTCGCGTTTAATCCAACGACTGAACACGGCCGTCTCCGGTCGCCGAGCCCCTGTGTCCCACCACAAACCTGCAAGGCAACGTCACTTTTTATGTTAGCCTGTGCGTGCATCGGCCCCTGCCTCGTGGCCCCCTGGAGCAGTGTCCATGCATCGCATCGTGTCCAGCGCTTGTGCATGTGCAGACTTGCTGACACGCACTCCCCCTTGTTCTCGTGGCATCGTGCGCCAGTCGATCGATCAGTCACATCATATCACCTCATAAAGCTGAGGCCAGGTGACCTACTTCCGCTATACCCCACTCAGAATACCAAGTACAGCCACGCCCACTCCCGCGCACGCACGCACGCGCCTGCCTCCAATGGCCGCCGCCTCCACTCTCCTCCCGCTCTCCCTCGTCCTCGTCCTCTTGCTCCACCTCCACGCGGGTTCGGTGTCGTCGGTGTCCACCGCACTGCCCGTGGCAGGGGACGCGCCGGCGGCGCCGCAGCTGCCGCGGGCAGAGCTAGCGGCCATCTTCCGTGTGATGGCGGACCTCCTCGGCGACCCGACCTGGCCGCGGCTCCACCCGCGGCCCTGCACGGACACGCCGTGGCCGGGCCTACAGTGCGAGGTGTCGCCCGACGACGCGCGCGTGCTCCGCGCCACGCGCCTCCACTTCGGCCCCGACGTCGCCACCCCGCCCTGCAGGCCCGGGGCCAGGCTCGACGCCGCCTCGCTGCGCGGCCTGCCGCACCTCCGCACGCTCTCCATCTTCGGCTGCTTCGGCGCCGACGACCACCAGCAGCAGCAGGCCGCCGGAGTCGAGCTGCCGCCCGCGCTGTTCGCGGACGCGGCGTCGTCCTCGCTCGAGCAGATCGTGCTCAAGTCCAACCCCGGCCTCAGAGGCCCCATTCCGGCGACGTTGAGCGGCCTGCGGAACCTGCGCGTGCTCAGCCTCTCGCAGAACGGCTTCGGTGGCGGGATCCCCAGGGAGCTCGGCGGCCTCGCCGCGTTGCAGCAGCTCGACCTCAGCTACAACAACATCACCGGCGAGGTGCCTTGCCTATACCTACTCGTACTCCTACGAGCGAAGTGGACATGCATTTCCTTGTCGTTACGTACTTGGGTACGTGTCATCATGCAACTAAAAGTGGTACACTTGCATTGTAGATACCCGAGGAGATTGGTGGGATGGCGAGCCTGACCATCCTTGACCTGAGCTGGAACAGCATCGACGGCGGCGTGCCGGCGACGCTGGGCAAGCTCCAGAGGCTGCAGAAGGCGGACCTGAGCTACAACCGCCTCGCCGGCCGCGTGCCGCCGGAGGTGGGGTCGCTGCGGGAGCTGGTGTTCCTGGACCTGAGCCACAACAGCCTCGCGGGCCCGCTGCCGAGCTCGCTGGCCGGCCTGTCCAGGCTGCAGTACCTGCTGCTGCAGGACAACCCGCTCGGCACGGCGGTGCCGGCGGTGGTCGGGTCGCTGCGGCGGCTGCAGGTGCTGGGCCTGTCCGGGTGCGACCTGACGGGGCCCATCCCGCGTGGCGCGTTCGCGGCGCTGGCCAGCCTCACGGCGCTGTCGCTGGACCGGAACCGGCTGGACGGGCCCATCCCGGCGAGCCTCGCCGCGCTGCCGCACCTGGGCCAGCTCAACCTCAGCCAGAACCGGCTGGCCGGTGAGATCGCGCTGCCGGGGGAGTTCGTCGCGCGGCTCGGCAGGCGGCTCGACGTCC
Organism: Hyparrhenia diplandra; assembly: GCA_015847255.1. Classification (NCBI taxonomy): domain Eukaryota; kingdom Viridiplantae; phylum Streptophyta; class Magnoliopsida; order Poales; family Poaceae; genus Hyparrhenia; species Hyparrhenia diplandra. Next base: position 74,812 of record JADLZK010011165.1, on the reverse strand, counting down.
GGGGCAACAACGAGCTGTGCGTCGGCAGGGGCCTGCAGGGGAGCGGCTATCTGGGGGCGCCGCCGTGCGTGGACAGGCGCAACGGCGGCGGATCGCCGGAGAGATCAGGTGCTGCAGCGGCGGATCCACGACGGGGTTACAGTCACGCGGCCGGCGGCGGCCTATTTGGTGGGTCGGCGCGTCATCTTTTTGTGTCGTGTAGTATGGTTGTTCTAGTTGTGATGTGATGTGTACGTAACTCCGGTCGCTTTCTCTGCGTGATTCTGTGCGCATAACGGCTAACCGTTTTCGGACTGTGACGCGTCGTTTTCTTTTCCTCTTTTCGGGGCACGTCGACGGTTTCCGGCTACCAGGCACCCATATGACTCGTTAGCATTCTCTGCGGTCTTCGCGTTCGATTGGTGCAGCAGCAGTGGTGCCATTCTCGTTGGGACGGTCTAGCCCCTCGAAGTAACAGGGCGGCCAGACTTAGTACACTCGCCTCATTAGTTAATTTTAGGCAGAATAGCTATTTTAGTGTTTGAACTATTATTCAAGTCTCAATTTTAGACCGTCAACAATGTTGGCGGTGGAAACAAAAAATAATAATAATCAGCCAGCCATATGCACTAATGCCCAAACTCTAGCGCTTGCCACAACGTCGGTACCCATGTTTGACTGGACGTGGACCCGACATCTACAAAACCATCCCCTTCGTCTCCGTCTCCTCCCCCATCGCGAACCCTCCTTGATCTCTCGCCGCGCACCCACGCTACACCGGACGCTCTTTACCGCCGTTCGAGGCGCCGACGCGGTCGCCGTCCGTGCGCTCCTAGTTGAAGCCGGGTCGTCGAGCCCCTTCCTAGCGCAGGTGGACGTCGGGGAGACCGCGTTGTACGACTTCGTGTTGCGACGTCGTCGTAGGGGGTACAAGCGCACGGGAGAGGCTCCAGCTCGCGAGCAGGGCAAGAGTGGGGCGCTGGGCCTCGGCGGCGGTGTAGCGGCCGGGCGAGCACGGCCGGGGCAGTGGCTCCAAGGGCACTCAACGGTGGACTACGGCGAGCCGGGTGCGGCCGTGGCGAAGCGCATGGCAACGAAAGAGGCTCGCGACTTCGGTGTGGGCGGCACGCGGGATGCCGGTGTCGTTATCAAGCCTCCCACGTTGCGACTCCGACCCTAGCTCCGCGTCCAAGGCCCACGACTCGGTTGAAGAGTAAGTGCTTCTAGGAACTCGGCATCGCCCGCGGCGTGGGCACCGATGCTTGAAGAGGACAGAGAGAATTTCAACACCGCTATTTTGCAACATTGTTGCTAGTCTTATCCCTCAACTTTCAAAACAACCGTTATAGTCCTCGGACTCTATTTGCGGCTCACTTTCATTCCCGAACTTTCAAAACGACTATTTTAGTCCTTGAACTCCACCTTTGAGCTCAACTTCGTCACAGAACTATGAAGATGATCTTTTTAATCCCCAACCTTTGCATTTTAAGCTTTCATCCATGAACTATTAAAGTGCATTCGGTACGTAAACATTTATTTTCAACACAATATCAACCATAGGTCTCCAGCGATTACTAAGAGACAAATATCAACCATAAGAGATAGCCGAGGTGAAGGATAGAAATGGTAATTCATAACCCTAGCTGACGGGGCGATGACAAGGTGAGCCAACATGATGCTCCACATCGGACCAGGGACGAAATGGAGCCACGCTCTACATCGGACCAGGATGAAATTGAGCCGGCTGTGAAAGTTTGAGGAAGAACATCCATTTTCGTAGTGCAGGACCAAACTGAATTTTGGCAATACTAAGGTTGTGTTTATATACCTTTGGAATGCAAAATGACAAATACCAAATATTTTGGTGCAACAAATGGAAAATGCCAAATTTTTCATCTTGGTTTGCCAAAACAATTTAGCCATACGTATACAACACATGCCCCATACATTTTTTTTCTTTTTTTTGGGCCTCTTGAGTCCCAAATGTAAAATGCAAAATGGCAAATAATTTTTTGTTTCATACCATAGTGTTTAGATCCATTTTGCAAAAAAAGGTGAGCTAAAACCTCAAACATTTTTTGACAAAATTATGGAACTAAACATGCCCTTAGCAATACGTATACGGTCCATACATTTTTTGTCTTTGTTTTGGGCCCCTTGAGTCCCAAATGCAAAATGGTAAATAATTTGTGGTTTTATACCATAGTGTTTAGATCCATTTTGCAAAAAGGTGAGCCAATTGGCTGTTTACTTTTTTAATCAAATAAAAGAAAGGGGAAAAAAGTGCATAAACCTCTGCTCCCTCCTCCGTCTCCGACCCCTTCTCGGCCCTGGCTCTCGCAAGCTCCGCTCTGCCCGTCGAGTGTCTCTGTTTGCTTCCCCTCGCCGCTGCCGCATCCACTCCTGCACCACCACCGCCCACATTCCTCCGAGCCCAGCCACCTTCTCTTCGCATTACAGCACCGTAAAGCCGTCTCCTCTCCAGTATCCACACCTAGTCTAGGCCGATGCCGCAGCCCCAAATGGCGGTCGCCTCGTCGTTGCTTGCCGCGGCTTTAGCAGCCACATTCCCCACAGTGCGGGTGGGATCCTCCGGTCTCAGATCTGCCTGACGCACGGCTGGTGGGGTTTAAGTTTTGCTGACATTGGGGTGGTTTCCCGTTTCCTCAGCGTTTTGCTGACATTGGGGTGGTTTCCCGTTTCCTCAGCGCCAGGGGGCCTTGCTCGTTGCTCCGGCGGGGTGGCCAGGTCCGGTGCGACGCGTTCCTCATTCCTCATATTTCAATTCAAACTTGGTGTATATCACAGGTGTACTTGAACTCTATTTTTCATGTGCAGGGGAGCGTGGGTTCGCAGAGCGCGGCGGCGTCCAAATCCGGCCGACAAGAACTTAATAATGTAAGTCCATATCCGTATCTGTGTGTTCGACAATGATGCTTCAGGATGCATACAGAACAAACAATTCAATTGGTTCTTGTTTTCTGAGGAACCAACAAATTGACTCCACCTTGGGTTAGGTTTGATTTTGATATCTGGAGCTCAGACTTGATTAGGATTAATGCGGTTTTGCAACTTTTGACATACTGGTATGGTATCCGAGGTGAGTTGAAAGTAGGGACTAGGGAGTGTGAAAGCTGCTCTTTCTGCAGCAAAATATGTCATTCAACCTATTGTGTACAGTTTGCTTCTTAGCATTAGCCTTAGCTTATTGTAGAATGAGTAAGTGATAAACTGGTAACTATTAAAGATGAAGTAACTTCAATATGTGAATATTTGTAATTTTGTATGTTCTTCATTTATCTTTTAACCTTATGATTGATGAAGCTTATTTTGTTATCTCGATGACTAGATTTTTTTTTCAGAGGTGAAAGAAAGTAATGATGTCATCCTATTTTGACTTCTTTATACCTTAACTAAACCTGAGTACAAGCTAAGGTCATTGACTCATTGTTTGAATTTATAAGATAAAATTGATTAGGCACACCTCATTCTTTTTATAAACCATGGTATATAACGGTAACGGTGTTTCATGAAGAAGAAAATACTACTTAATTATCTTTGCTTTTCTCTTTATAATATTTGATATCAGTATAGCTTTTGTGAAAGTTCAGATAAGGGAATAGAATAACACATTAGAATATGTTTTATGTATTTCGACCATAGTGACTAACTCAAGTTGATGAAAGTGAAACTATCAAAATATGAGGACATGCGGAATAGAATAACCCATTAGAATAAAGAGGCAGCTAACTTTAGTTCATGAAACTTCATCTGAATCTGATTAAGGCTGCAGAAGTCATGTGGATACTCTTGTGAAGGTAGATGTGATTGTTCATAGAGTAAAAGCTAGAAATTAGTGATCTTACAGAGGTTTGCTGTATCAATTCATAATCATATCTTGGATGCTGTTAGGTAGTATCTTTGAATTTGATCCTTTTGCAGACTGTACTCATAGTTCCATCATAATGAAATGTCATAACATGGATTTGTTGTGGTGCATCGACTTCTACTCAAGATCTGAATAACAATTTTGGGCTGCATGCCTTTTGTGCTATATCATCATCTTTTTTTGAATGTGCATATATCTCATTAGCTACTTCATACCTGTTTGGCTGTCCCAAATCTTCTCCCATTTAGCCTTTGACTATGAGTTTATTATTTTGACAATGATGAATCATGAATTTCTTGTTATAATAAATAATAAAAAACCGAAAACTGCACTGTGAAGTACAGCAGGTCAATGTCCCCAATGAGCAACCCTGTTCTTTTGTCCTTAATCATCTGGTTAACTATATCAACTGTCCCCTGAATATACATCATGTAGCTTATAGCTAACACCACTCTACTCGTCCCCTCTTTCTCTCCCCCTTGCAAATTCACAGTATTTTAGGCCTCATCAGTCATAGCTTGTTGTCACAGTGCAGATTTCAGTATTTTGATAATGATAAATCATGCATTTCTTGTTATAATTAAAAAAAAAGACCAGAAAACTGCACTGTGAAGTACAGCGGGTCGATGTCCCCAAAGAGCAACCCTGTTCTTTTGTCCTTAACCATATGGTTAATTACATTTGTCTCCTGAAGATAAATCATATAGCTAACAGCACTCTACTTATTCCCTCTTTCTCCCGCCTTGCAAATTCACAGTATTTTAGGCCTCATCAGTCACAGCTTGTTGTCACAGTGCAGATTTCAGTATGGCTTCCAAGATTCTCTTGTCCTCCTTCATTGCCATTTTAGCTTTTGCCTCACACCTTCACCCTTGTGTGTCCATTGAGTTTCGCCATGAGCTGTCTGGCTGGACCACTGGCATAGCTACATGGTATGGTGATGCGAATGGCGCTGGAAGTGAAGGTAATAGCAACATAATATTCATTGTCTCAACAGTCACCATATAATAGCTCGTCTCAAACTGGTGTACGCCTTGAATAGTTAATTTCCAATGCATGCATATCTCAGTTACACCTTTTGTAGGTGGTGCATGTGGGTACCAATATGCTGTTGACCAACCACCGTTCTCATCCTTGATTGCTGCCGGCAGCCCTTTCATCTATGACTCTGGCAATGGATGTGGCTCTTGCTATCAGGTGCGTGTACCTCTTTGTGATTGAGGCTATTGCATGCATGCATGGCTGCTATTTGACATTTAGAAATGCTGATTGATCAGGTGGTATGTTCTAGCAATCAAGCTTGCTCTGGTTACCCGGTGACTGTTGTCATCACCGACCAGGGCCCTGGCGGTGGCCCATGCTTGAGCCAAGCAAGTGATGGCATGTGCCTAAATGAGGGAGCCCACTTTGACATGAGTGGGACTGCATTTGGTGCCATGGCAAAGCCTGGAATGGCTGATCAACTCCGAGCTGCTGGCCTGCTGCAAATCCATTACACTCGGTATGCACGCTGTTTCTTCATGGACATAGCTACACCAAAATAGCTACTTGCAAGTTGCTACCAACTATCCCATGTCTTCTAACTCATTTGTTCTGACTTTTGTCATGATGCATATATGGATATACAGTGTGCAGTGCAAATGGCCTGGAGTTGATGTAACCTTCTCTGTTGACTCTGGCTCGAACCCGAACTATCTGGCTGTGCTCATCGAGTACGAGGACAGCGAAAGCGATCTTTCGGCCGTCGACATCATGCAGAGCTCGTCAGGGCAGTGGGTGCCGATGCAACATTCGTGGGGTGCGATTTGGAGGCTCGACTCTGGCTCTGCCCTTTACGGCCCGTTCCACCTCCGCCTCACATTCAGCTCAGGCCGGGTACTCATAGCCAGCAATGCCATACCTGCAGGGTGGAATGCGGGTGTGGCGTACCGGGCAGGCGGAGTGGCGGTGACTAGGGCCAGGCCCAGGAGTGGTGGCAGTCGGTTCCATGAGGCTGCTGGAACATTTAGCGGTTTGGCGTATCACCTTCTGATGTTTGTGGTATTGGTGTTGTGAATTTTGATGCAAATGCAGCTTTGGTAGTTTTGAGATGCAAATTTAACCATTTAGGACTATCCAGGGATTTAGATGTGCATTTTCATGTTTCCTTGTAGCTGAGGCCTGAGAGAGTGGATTGTTGAGATTGTGAACGTTTTTGTTGTGATCGAGTTACCAGCATGCAACTGATCAGGTTGGACGAAGTCCTTGTAAATACGCATTTGGTGAAACTGATTGGGTTGGTTAAGCGGTACACTCAATTCCTTTATGGAGGAGATATGTGTTCTTTCTAGCTTTTTATTTGATTTCTATGCATTTTTTATGGATCGAATTCGTCATTGAACTAATGACAGTATTAGTGAAAAATAAAATGATTGAGCAGTGAACAATTTATTTCTCTGACAGCATTGAGTTAAAATATGGTGTTTCAAGTGAACAAAGTTTGTATATTAGAAATGTGAGTCTTTAAACAAATGCTTTGAATTACAAAATGAGAGTCCCACTTTTCATGTGTGTTTGGTAGGATCTAGATTCTCTCAAGAAACATTTAAGATGTTGCATCAGAACCACTTGAAACGGAGGGAGCTGTTTCTTTTTCGAAGCCGTTTTGCAAATGTAATTTTTTTATTGTACAGTGTAGCGCAGTGCAGTGAGAAGCATAACTACATAACTGATAATAGTCGTGATCTCTATAGTCTAATTCAGGATCAACGAGTTTGGCTAAACTTTCAGCATTGGGCGACTCCAGTACCAGACGGTAGTATGCACAAAGCACTGCTGAATTTCACACCACGATTTCTGGCTCCTATTTACAGGTGGCAGAATGTTTTTATAAGCTCATGAGATGCTTGATTTCCTCTAGCAATGATTAGATTTATTTGAGGTTTAGTCTAAGTTGCTAGATTTCGTAATATCGATAGGTTTACTCTAAGTTGCTAGATTTTGTAACATTCAGGGAAGCTCACAAGAAAACCAGTATTATCGGTGCTGAATTAAGCAACAAGAAGAAAAGCCATGACCCATAACATTGACTTTTGTATTTAACTCAGCGAGATTTATATTCTACTCCTGTATGTTGCTATTTTTTTTTTTGCCGATATTATTGGAAAAACTGGGGACGTGACACGTACTTAAGTGAGCGCTTGGTTTGAAAATTGAAATTTTTGCCCTAGGTGAAACACAAGGAACTAACCAAATAAGGTGAATCATGAATCATGATTGGGTTTGCATCGCTTGCCAAAGAATTAGAACAAGGATGTTGTACCAACTAAGAGGTTTTGAATTAGCTAAAGCTGTTCGGCTCGTTGCTGAGCCATTCACAGTGGAGAATGGTCTCCTCACCCCAACATTCAAGGTAGGCCCAACTAGTGACTCAACTTCTTGCAGGTCAAAAGACCGCAAGCTAAGACGTACTTCGCCAAGGAAATTTCAGATATGTATGCAGAGCTGCGGGAGACAAAGGCACCTAGGTCGAAGTTGTAGTCGGCCATGTAATGGTCAGAAGAAGTGATATATACAGGCTCATAATGATATCAATCATGTATAGAGTAACTTGATCTGTTACTGGCGCAACAAATAATGGTTCCTGCAATGATCAGGAAGAATGAGGACAGACGGAGGCGGTGCTTGTTCTGCAGAATGAATAGATGCTCCTCGTTATGTACTTGACTTGCTGAGTACATGAATTTTTGCCCTTGTCCAGCGTGCCACGCTAGCCTCAATGGAAGATACATCATAGGGCGGAAAATTTTCAGCAAATGTAAACGGTATAAACAGTTCGTTGGGAACTTTAAGAATGTCTCTCGGTTGCATAGCTATAAACTGCCGCCTCACCGATTGGGAGTTTCAATTCAGTGTTTATGGTAGGACATTAAATGCGCATACCACACATCAAATCAGCAAAATTTTACTTTTTGCATGAAACTCCTAGGAGAGAGAAGGAAAGAGTTTCACCATGGTGAAACCTTTGGGCACAGTTTCACATGCATTGGAAAGTGAGTGAAACCCCATTGAGACACAAAAATAGAGTTTCACCATGCACAACTATGCAATTAAACCATGCAATGAGAGATAGGGTATGAAAATTCGTAGGCAATGATATCGTGTTCATTGAGGGAGACGCCTATTTCACGCCAAAGTTTCACATCTTGGAAACCGGGAGGTGAAACATGCCATTGAGACGTACCTAAACTCGAAGAATACAAAAACATCTCTCTCTCTCTCAAAAAAAATAATGAAAAAAATAAAAAAATCTCTCTCTGTTATAGTTATGTCGAAGACTGAAACGACTGCAAAGCCAATTGACTGCAGGCACAGAAGTCTCCTATGGGCCTCAAAGTCCATGTACACTTGATCGTGTCGGCCCACGACTAATCTGGGCTGAACTTCGTTGGTGGGACCCATGAACCCATTCCTAGCCCAACGATAAGCCGAGGCCGACCCGTTGGAGAGCGAGAAGGGGGTCCCTCACCGGCACACGAAACACGACGGCGCATCACTTGTTCCCAGTTTCTCGCCTCCGCTTGCTCCTCTCCTCCAAGCCCCGCCACCCCACGAGCGGGCTCGCTTGCTCGCGCCTCGCGGCCACCGCCTCCTCCTCCTCCTGCCGCAGGTACGCGCCGCCGCTCCTCCCCCCTTCGCTCGCGCCGCACTTGCCGCGCTCGCGCTTAGCTAACTCCTCCTCCCTCCATCTCCTGATCCCACTACTACTGCTGCAGGAACATGGCGCCGTCAAGGCACGCGGCGGACGAGGGCGGGCAGCTCCAGCTCGTAGACGCTGACAGGGTCGAGGACGAGGAGGAGTGCTTCGAGTCCATCGACAAGCGTACGTCGCGCCCTCTCCCCCCCTCCCTCGCCTCCCGCATTACTTGTTCCGTCTCGCCACCCTGATCGATGCTGCAGTCGCCTCCCACGGCGGGCGGATCATTGCCGCCTTCTGACGTTTCGTTTGTAGGCTCGCAAATTTCGGTCCGAGTTGGTGTTTGCTTCCAAGCGAAGTTGGTTCAATTTTTGCTTAGGGTCGGCATTTGTTTTCATTTTGTTGGGTGCGCTTAGTTAGTGTTTTGCGTTCCTTCTGATTCCCCCAAAATTAGTTGGGGTTTGCTGATCATGGCATGAGTTCATGGGGTTATAGTATTCCCCACGTTTGATCGAAATCCTGTGGTTACTTCGTTTTAATCGACTGAATTTATCCTCGAGTTCACGACCTCACTCTGTCAAAGCGATTAGCAAAGTGCAGTCAAATTCGAAATTAGCTCGTTCTATCCTAAAACTTTTGTGTGGAATACTTTTTGAAGCAATTATTATCTCAGTTTCTGTCATACCTTGATCAGTGGACGCCCAGTCGCTGAGCATGGCGGCTCGCTTCTGCCATCTGCTGTTTCGCGCTTTGGGTTAGGGAATTTCGGTCGGTATTGGTGCGGCTTGAGAGTGAAGTTGGTGTGAATTGAGCGTGATTTTGTTTTGCGCCCTTCCGATTCCCCAAAATTTTTGAGAGTTTTGGGAATAAACTAGTGATGCGTTGTGGCCAAATTGATGTGTTAGTTTTTCCCCACCTTTGATTGAAATTCTGCGGTTAGCTTGTTTAGTCAGTGTGTGCTACTGCCACCGTTGCACTTGGGCACTCTGGGTCTTTTTTAGGCTTGGCTTCATGTTTTGTTCGGAAACAGGATTCACGTTGCCTTGTATTTTCTATTTGTGTCCAATGCTATTAATTTGAGCTCTCAGCATATGTAGTTCCACCCGTTCCTGCGCTCAATCTAATCTGTGTTGAATGTATATGTTTGGCACAGTCATCTCTCAGGGGATAAATGCAGGAGACGTGAAGAAGCTGCAGGATGCAGGGATTTACACTTGCAATGGCCTAATGATGCATACTAAGAAGGTTCTGAACTATGCATCCCAATCCCCAAATCTTTGTTTGGTCTGTCTGAGAATTCTTTATGCACAGTGCTTAAACTGGTATCTTGTTTGTGGCACTTGCATGCATGCTACTCTGCTTTCCTTTGTTCAATATTCTGAACATATGTCTGTTGTTCTAATGTATGGATCCTCTTGCAGAACCTTACAGGAATCAAAGGTTTATCTGAAGCAAAAGTTGATAAGATCTGTGAGGCAGCTGAAAAACTTCTGGTCTGACCCTTTAAGCTGCTTTTGCTTACTAAACTTCCATGTACCAATTCTGTATGATATGGTATCTTGAAATTCTCTTCTCGTTTGTTTGTTACAGAACCAGGGCTTCATGACAGGAAATGATCTCCTTCTTAAGGTATAAAATTGCATTAATTATGCTAATCGGTGTATGGTTTACTAGTTTCATGCGTCTAGTGAGTGATAACCAATGCTCAACTGCTTGTAATATGTAAACTAACTGACAAAGGTTGATTACTTATAGAATATGATTGAACACTTTTAATTACTTCTCATATGCATCTTCCTTTTTAAGTTTGTTTGATTTATTTTGGCTTATTTGAAGCGGAAGTCTGTTGTTCGGATTAGAACTGGGAGCCAGGCACTTGATGAGCTGCTTGGTGGTAATATATCTGAAATCTGTTGTTTTATCCAGTTATGCCAGTATATTAGTTTAATAGATGGATATTTTTAAATTTTGAAGGAGGAATTGAAACACTTTGCATCACAGAGGCATTTGGGGAGTTCCGGTATGTTGATGTTCTTGCTCCTGTTGCTTATTTTTCTCTGAAGTTCTGCTGCAGGAGCCATAGTATTATGTGTATAGTTCATATTTATGATATGGAGCTACACTAAAATAAATGTATTTAGGTTCGATCTCAATTTTATTCGTGTATTTAGGTTGATGATACAACCTTTCCAACCCTCTTGTACTGCCTTTTTTGTTGTCTCATCTTCCAAAGGCATTGCTAGCAGTAGCAGTGCATCTTATACTTTCTAATCATATGCTTTTGCTTCACTAACTTGACCACATGGATGCAATATCTCACCATTTTCTTGATGTAAAATGATTTGTTATTGACAATGAAATTTAGGTGGGATCTCTGTTTTCTCTGAAGGAAACAGTATATGAAACATTTCTTTGTTGTATTCTATTATTGGGACTGGGAGCAATTTGCCATTGTATACAACACACAAACTCTCACAAATCTTTTACATGCAAATGAAAGAAACATCTTAAGTATTTACTGAAAATAGTCACAGTGAATGTTGACTTACGATGCACTTTTGCAACTATATTTCTGAGTTCAATTCTAGCTTTTTAGTTTGACATATATGTCATCTGGTAGTCTTGCAGGTCAGGAAGACCCAGTTGGCTCATACCCTGTGTGTCTCCACTCAGGTTCATCAATGAATCAAATTTTGTAGATAGCACTTTGGCCATAAAACTATAGAAGCAATAGTATTTGAGGACACAAAGAAGCAACAGAACTACTTTCTTATTTCTGGTTGATGAAAATGCAGTTATTTATTTAGCACTGTTTCAGTTTCCAAAGATCAATGAACTTCAAATTCTAATCTGTGTCCCCTTTTTGTGTTCCAGTGATTGCTGATCCAGGTGGCGGTATGTTCATAACCGACCCAAAGAAACCAGCAGGCGGCCATGTGTTGGCACATGCTGCCACCATCAGATTGATGCTGAGGAAAGGCAAAGGCGAGCAGCGTGTCTGCAAGATCTTTGATGCTCCTAACCTTCCTGAAGGAGAAGCTATATCCTTTTGCTTTGATAGTCCATGTTTGCTGCTTGCACTAATGACCGCCTGACTTCCACAGCTTGTCAAAATCCAACTAAATTGGCTTGCATAGCAAACTCTAGTTTTTTAATGTAAATAGCAAACTCTAGTGACAGTGAACCTTTCCTGTTAAGTCCTAACTGCTATGACTGAATGCTTTAGATGCTGATATGAATTATCAATGTGTAGTTTTTTTTTTTTTTTTGAATGTAAATAGCAAACTCTAGTGATAGTGAACCTTTCCTGTTAAGTCCTAGCTGCCATGACTGAATGCTTTAGATGATGGTATGAATTATCAATGTGATATACATGAAACTTGTTTCCCTTGACCAACAGCACGTTTTCCAGGTTACATCAGGTGGAATCATGGACGCGAAAGACTGATGTGCTTTTCCAGCCGGAGTGCTTGTGGTCAGGAAGATTGTTCATGTTTCTTCAGTAAAGTTCATAGATTGCACAGTTACACACCGAGAAAAGTTACCAGTGTTACACTGTTTTATCCTTTTGATGTAGAAAAAGTAGGCATAACTCTATGTTGCTTAGGCCTCACATCGGGTTATTTTTTGCCACAGAATATGAGTTGGAACCAGTGGATTGTTGAGATTGTGAACGTTTTTGTTGTGATCGAGTTACCAGCATGCAACTGATCAGGTTGGACGAAGTCCTTGTAAATACGCATTTGGTGAAACTGATTGGGTTGGTTAAGCGGTACACTCAATTCCTTTAAGGAAGAGATATGTGTTCTTTCTAGCTTTTTATTTGATTTCCATGCATTTTTTATGGATCGAATTCACTAGTCATTGAACTAATGACAGTATTAGTGAAAAAAAAAATAAAAATGATTGAGTAGTGAACAATTTATTTTTCTGACAGCATTGAGTTAAAATATGTTGTTTCAAGTGAACAAATTGAGTTTGTATATTAGAAATGTGAGTCTTTAAACAAATGCTTTGAATTACAAAAGTGAGATTCCCACTTTTCATGTGTGTTTGGTAGGATCTAGATTCTCTCAAGAAACATTTAAGATGTTGCATCAGAACCACTTGAAACGGAGGGAGCAGTTTCTTTTTTCCAAGCCGTTTTGCAAATGTAATTTTGTTACTGTACAGTGGATAATAGTCGTGATCTCTATAGTCTAATTCAGGATCAACGAGTTTGGCTAAACTTTCAGCATTGGGCAACTCCAGTACCGGACGGTAGGATGCGCAAAGCACTGCTGAATATGACACCACGATTTCTGGCTCCTATTTACAGGTGGCAGAATACTTTTATAAGATCATAAGATGCTTGATTTCCTCTAGCAATGATTAGATTTATTTGATGTTTAGTCTAAGTTGCTAGATTTCGTAACATCGATGGGTTTAGTCTAAGTTGCTAGATATATTGTAACATTCAGGGAAGCTCACTAGAAAACCAGTATTACCAGTGCTGAATCAAGCAACAAGAAGAAAAGCCATGACCCATAACATTGACTTTTCTATTTAGCTCAGCGAGATTTACATTCTACTCCTATAGGAGTATGTTGCTATTTTTTTTGCCGATATTATTGAAAAACTGGGTACGTGATACGTACTTATAAGTCACTTAAGTGAGCGCTTGGTTTTAAAATTGAATTTTTTGCCCTAAGTGAATCGAAGGAACTAACCAGATAAAGTGAATCATGATTGGGTTTGCATCGCTTGCCAAAGAATTAGAACAAGGATGCTGTTACCGACAAGCCGTCTTTTAATCCCTCTCAGCTTACATGTTGATTTCAAGTGGTGACGTGTTCGCCTTGTGAAGATGACTGATATTGACCGACCATGATGGCATCATCATAGACCATTTGGGACGGAGGAAGTACCAGTCAGTATCTCTTCGTACTCCCTGATTTGAAACCAAAGGAAGCAAACAAATGAAGCGAGACATTATTGGGTTTGCTTGCTTAATTAGAACAAGAATAATGTTGCCGACTTGCTGTCCATTCCTTTGAACTTAGCTGTCGCGTAAACAATCGATGCCATTTGTTCTTCCACAGTAGTCTCTGTTAGCTAGCGCTATGCTGTTCTTCGTTTCTTCGCTCCATTCTCCCTCTGAATTCGGGTGGTGACGTGGCCGCCACGTGGGGATGGCTGATACTTGACTGACAGTGATGGCAATCATCATTTCATCTCCCAAACGAGGTAGTAAATTATGTGAGTCGCTTTCCACGCCATCTCTGAATTTTTCCAACAACAGCGAGCATAAACCCCCGCTTCCTTCCCTCCATCTCCGGTGCCCGCTCCGCCTCCACGCGCCGCGGCAGTTCCGCACGCCCGGCTGCCTCGTCGCTGCAAGAACCGCGTCCCCGGGCGGCTGGAGCCCGCAGGCCCAGGTCCTACGCAGGTGCGCTTGGCTTGGTGACGCTTGAGGCTCGCCGTTTGCTGGATTCGTGCTGCGCTTTGCCGGCATTGTGCCCTCCGAGGCGGGCGTGCGCGTCGTTGCTGCGCTGGGGGGGGGGGGGACGGCCAGGTCGTCGGCCGCGGCCCAGGCTGGTGGCGTGCCGCGTGCTCGACGACACTGGTCTTGACCATTGCTTTGCTACTATATCTACAGCCTGTACAAGGCCCTGTACATGGTCGCTGTTGAATGCTTTGTGCTGTTGGTGAGCAGAGGAAGACGAATTCACAGAGCACGGTGGTCTCCGAGTCCGGCAGGTAAGAATCCTCAGCTCAGCTGTCGCCTTATTGGTACCTTTGTCCAGAGTGGTAACCAAAATTGACACTTTAGATTCCACTGACTAATGTACTTAGTACAAATGGTCCAGCTGGTTCTTGTTTTTCAGAGGAACAAGAACTCACTCAACATAGCTACTAGTATGCGAGCCTAACCATTATTGGAACAAATTGTGCATTTATCTGATATGAAAGATGCTTGTAGGTGGCAGTTAAAAGATCCGAAACTAAGCATAGTTGGCTCTCTAATGCCTCTAGTCTTTGTAGAAGCATGGTTAAAGAAGGTTTGGATTGGTTTCAGTTCAGGGTGAGGGGGATGAATGGCAAGTTCTTAGCTCAGCTGGTTTGTGACCCAAATGTGCTCAAGGTCGCCAACCCAATTATGCTAGAAGGACATTGAATGTTCTGGTGGTTGCGTGGGCATGCAAATTGATGTTCTGTTTCCTTTTCTGTTATTGTCTGTTTAAATTCATTCAACTAGATCTAAAGTTATAAAGTGATCACAAGTACTAATGTCGTCTTATCGGATAGTACTTTGACTTCTTATGTGAATCTTGTAATCTGCCAATTTATCAGAGACTTGTGATCAAATACATGTCGGATGAGTCTACCATGAAATAAAATTTATGCAGAGGTTAAAATTGTTAAGAAATCAATTGACAATGAATAGCTAATCTTTGATAAACCATAGCCAGATGTAGCTTTTCATTTTGTTAGAACATAGATGAAAATATTCTCAAATTGTATGTGTTGTTTGATAGATTTTTATTGCTACCTTACCAGTTTTTTTTTTAATGAAAATTAAGGTAAGAATAGAAACGATTGAAGTTAATATATGCTTGCCCCCTTGAGACTCCCACTAAGTAGGAAGTTGAAATTAATGGCCTAATAGAGGTTTTGTTGCATTCATAATTGAGATTTATCAGATCACTTATGTTTACCATATTCTATATACATTCTGATGGAGTTTGACATGGTAACTATGACCTGGAATTACATGTGCAAGCTCTAACTTTTACCTACAATCACCTAGGCTTATTCTGTTTGTCGTAGATGTTTTGAAGTATTGGTGACTATCTAATATAGGCAAGGTGACAGGACATAATTACAGTATAGCATTATGATGAATGCAAGGAGCACCAAAATGTGGGAAAACTCCACTCCATATAATCTTTGAGAGTACTAGATGTAATAAATTTAGTTTCATCATAATTGAATTACATATTTTAGTGTCATCCTTGGGTTCAAAAGGAAACATTACAGTAAGGCATAAGGTCTGAGTAACAATTCAGGATCTCATGCAAATATTTTGATTTGATGAGTAGGGGATGCCTATTCGTAACAATTCTGTTGAGCATATTTCATTAGCAGGCAACTGAGAACTCTCCAAACTTTGTTGTCCCAGTTGCCAATTGTCTACTGACTAGCTGTTTGGTAGTGTCTAACTGTCTACTACCTTCTACATTAGAGAAACTGCACTACTAAATCATGTAACTGTAACTCTGCCTGCTCCCCAGATGGGCAAAGAGAGCCCCTGCCTGTTCTTATTCTGTCCTTCACTACGTCCTTGTGCAAAACTTTCCATCACAACAGTGAAACACTACACTCTCTTTTCACCCTCTCTGCTACTTGGTCACAGGGTGTGTTATATGGCTTCCACGCTCCAGCTGTTGTTTTCCATTGCCATCACAGCTTTGGCCTTTTTCCTCCACCCATGTGCATCCACTGAGTTCCGCCGTGAGCTCTATGGTTGGTCCAATGGCATCGCTACATGGTATGGCGCAGCTGATGGTGCTGGAACTGACGGTAATTGATTACGTAGAATAATAGTCAATCCATCATAGTCACCACACTTAATTACCATGTATTAGCTCCACCAAACTGGTGTGCCTTTGTTGAATTGTTGTAGGTGGTGCTTGTGGATACCAGAATGCTGTGGACCAGCCACCTTTCTCATCCATGATTGCCGCTGGCTGCTCTTCCATCTACGATTCTGGCAAGGGCTGTGGCTCTTGCTACCAGGTGTGTATTGCTCAGAGATTCAGTCATCCTGCTCGTCCAATGCCTGCCTTTTGACATTTGTGTAAGATTGATTATTCATCAGGTTGTATGCACTGGCAATGAGGCTTGCTCTGGTAACCCGGTCACCGTCGTCATCACCGATGAGTGCCCCGATTGCCCGTGTCCCGATGAGCAGGTCCACTTGGACATGAGCGGGACAGCGTTTGGCGCCTTGGCGAAGCCCGGGCAGGAGAGCCAGCTGCGTGGCGCCGGCGCCATCCAAATCCAATATACCCGGTATGTCAATGTCATATGAATGTATGCTCGTTCGAAAGAGAATTTCCTACCAAATGCTCCGTCGTAACTGCCATGTGATTTTCAACGCTAACGCCATTTGATTGTGCAGGGTGCAGTGCGAGTGGCCTGGTGTGGACGTGACCTTCTCGGTGGAATCCGGCTCCAACCCAAACTACCTGGCCGTGCTGATCGAGTACGAGGACAGCGACAGCGACCTCTACTCCGTGGACATCATGCAGGTGCAGCAGCAGGGTGGCACCGGGACCGGGACGACGACGACGGGGCAGTGGGTGCCGATGCAGCAGTCGTGGGGTGCCGTGTGGAAGATCAACTCCGGCTCCGTCCTCCAGGGCCCCTTCAACATCCGCCTGACCTTCAGCTCCGGCAGGGTGCTCGTCGCCAACAACGCCATACCTGCGGGGTGGAACGCCGGCGTCGCGTACCGGTCCGGCGGCGTGGCTGTGACGAGGACCAGGCCCAGGAGCGGTGGCTGCCGGGGCTACGAGGCTGCCGGGACACTGGGCGGTTTGGTGTATCATCATGTCGTCGCGTTGCTATTGTTGATGCTGTGAGCTGAGATGCGATGCAATTTTGGTGGTCGTCGTTGTGTGTTTTTCTTGCGTAGTAGAGGATTGGACAGTTATGCTTGTCAGTGAATCTCAGTCCAGATGATTATCCTCCTTTCATCTCAAAATAAATCAATTTCTAAATCACTCTAAGTTTAGTGTCATTAATAACCACTTCCTGATTGGCTGATTCTGACCATTTTGAACTTCAAACATCAAAGTCCAAAGTTTGAAACCTGTGGTGGACCGGATTGGCCCACCAAATCAATTCTTCCATCTTCCTATGGTCTATAGACCCGGTCCACGGCCCATCTCTGGCCGCCTTCTCTTCCCTCCTCTCCTCTCGCGGTCCGCCCCTCCCGCCTCGTTCTCTCCGCCGCCGCCGCCTCCATTCCTCCACCAGTCCACCATCGCCACCCACGCCCAACCAAACCCAACTCCACCTCCGCCTATAAACGCAGCCTCAGCCGCAGCCTCTGCGCTCCGGAGATCCCAAACCCCCGATCGATCCTCCCAATGGCCACCGCATTCTCGCTGCGCGCTGCGGCCCCGGCTACCGCCCCCTGCGCCGGCCTCCGATCCACCTCCGGTACGCCTCTCTCTATCCGCGTACCATGTCTGCTCGGTTTTCCTCCTAGCTCTTGTTCACCTGCTTCGTGTGTTCCCTCTGCTGCAGCGGCGAGGGTCGTGCCCGTGGCGCCGGCGCCGGCGGGACGCGGAAGGCTGGTGGCGCGTGCAGCGGTTGCAGTTGCGTGACATTGCTATTCTGAGTTTGTTAGCTGTTTTGCTTTGGTTGCAGCACACGTTGCCATTTGCTGCCTGCTGGTGTGCTGAATTATGTTCTCCTTGTGTGTTCTCTTGCGCAGGCAAAGGCGGATGCGCCATCGAGCGCCGTGGCAAGCAATTCCGACGGGTAAGAACGTTTTACTCCTTGTCTATGGCGTCCATATATGTGGCTGTATTCTACTACTCGATGATGCTTCAGGATCCACGCAAAACCAATTCAGTTTAGGTTGGCGTGTTATGCCTTCTCAATGGGCTGTGTTCTGATTTGAGCTTGATTAGGATCTGTTGAATTGTTCCTTTGGTGTGGTTACGACGACATAATTTTCTTAAGTCTTGAAAATCTCAAGGGCAAGATCACAGTACCTAACACTTGTAGGTCCAGTTGAGTTTTTATTCACTTTTTCTTAGTTTAGGTCAATCATCACGGGTAAATAGAAACGTTCTGATTTGAACCAGTACAAGGCCCTTGCAATAATTAGATTGAATCTTACAAAAAAAATGATGCAATACTTCCCTAATCCATACAGGATCAAGTCATTTATTTGGCAATTAGTTGTTTTCATCTGGTGTTCTATGTGATGTGCACATGTGGAAACCTGAAAGTAGTAATACTCTAGTTGCATCACCTCCATGTGACACCTACCACTGATCTGTTCATGGACTATTTGATTGGGTAGCTACCATGGATCCCAACTTATCTCATCTGAAATTGCCTCACCGTTTGAGTGGCATGAGGCAGGGACATGCATGTGAGATGCTCCACTTTTTATATTTGACATTCTTGTATGTTTGATAATTTTTTGTTAAAGAAAAATGAACAGCGGTAAGCGAAAAATCCACCTGTTCTCTCTTTTCAATCACTATCACACTCAGATGTCCCACTCAGAAAAAGGCAAATACATGAGTGGGTTTAGCAACAAAGTGTGATTTTGAGCATGGATTTCTAATTTGGCTACAATACTAAATGAATAGCCATTGGCCGTAGCTCTCTCTACGCTATGTAATTATATGCTGTAAGCTTTATTACGGTACATGAGGCTGCCACCATTGAATTGATTACAAGATGAAATTTGGCACCAAACTTGCCATCTCGGCTTTTTTTTTTTGAATATAGGTTATCAACCTGAAGTAATTACAGTAGTAAGGAAAATGAGTATTTTGTCATTGCGCCTTAGATTTCTTAATGAATATATTTGGTAAATAGAACTGGAGACATAATATTCTGTTTTTATTTTTTGAGTTGGTACTTTGAAGTCAAAAAGAACAGATCTTAATAATTAATTTTATGACACCAGGCCAATGGGGTAAACTATACTTACAACACTCTCTCCCGTTCAGAAAGACTATTGGGATTTGGGTAGTAACTCAAAGTAACTGCAGTCTGCTCGGTCTGTTCTAGGATATATGGTACAAATTGCAGGCCATGACAGCTGGCAGGATTAGCAATATGTTAGAAACCATAATAGTCTTTGGCTAACCATTCCTCTGTTCCCTGCAAACGGAGTTTTTCTCTTTTTATTGTGTCTAATCTTTTTACTGGAAGTATGTAAGGACTGATGATTCGATGATATTTGGCTATCCTTGGTTTTATTGTGTCTATTCTTTTTACTGGAAGTAATGTGATTTCCTGTCTGCAAATTCCTAATTTTATTTAATTTCCTTTCAGTCATGAGCTCTTGCTGTATGAAGCTCTTCGTGAGGCCTTGATAGAAGAGATGAAATTAGATCCAACAGTGTGCGTGTTTGGTGAAGATGTTGGTCATTACGGTGGTTCTTACAAGGTGACAAAAGGCTTGGCTGATATGTTTGGAGACCTTCGAGTTCTGGATACCCCTATTGCAGAGAACTCATTTACTGGCATGGGAGTTGGAGCGGGAATGAAAGGGCTGAGGCCTGTTGTTGAAGGCATGAACATGGGATTCCTACTCCTTGCTTACAACCAGATCTCAAACAACTGTGGGATGCTTCATTACACTTCTGGTGGCCAGTTTAAAATCCCACTCGTGATCCGTGGCCCCGGTGGTGTCGGTCGTCAACTTGGAGCAGAGCACTCACAACGCCTGGAGTCGTATTTCCAGTCGATCCCAGGCCTGCAGATGGTTGCCTGCTCAACTCCTTACAATGCTAAAGGCCTAATGAAAGCTGCCATCAGGAGTGAGAACCCGGTGGTGCTGTTTGAGCACGTCCTTCTGTACAACCTAAAGGAGAAAATTCCAGACGAGGAATATGTGCTCTGCTTGGAGGAGGCCGAGATGGTGCGTCCTGGGGAACATGTGACCATACTGACGTACTCGCGTATGAGGTACCACGTGATGCAGGCAGCAAAGACTCTGGTGAACAAAGGGTATGATCCCGAGGTCATTGACATCAGGTCGTTGAAGCCGTTTGATCTGCACACTATTGGCAACTCCATCAAGAAGACCCACCGTGTGCTGATCGTGGAGGAGTGCATGCGCACGGGTGGGATCGGCGCTAGCCTGAGGTCGGCCATCATTGACAACTTCTGGGACTACCTTGACGCCCCAATCATGTGCTTGTCATCTCAGGATGTGCCTACGCCGTATGCTGCGACTTTGGAGGATGCAACCGTTGTGCAGCCTGCCCAGATCGTGGCTGCGGTCGAGCAAATATGTCAATAGATTGCGTCCAGCTGCTACGTTTGAGAGATCGTTATTGCCAAGAAACATATTGTGTCCTAGTACATTTGAGATCGTTGTTGCCATGAAAAGCTTTCCGTTTGTTAGTTTTGCGCTGTAACTAGCATTTGTTGGAAACATATGTGTAACTAGTGTAACTTTTGCGCTGTAACTAGCATGTTGGAAACTTGAGGTGCAGGTTTAGTCATTATGTTCTTGTTTTAATATGTATAATTCAGCTAAGCAGCTGCACGAAGTCGATCTTGTTCTGTGCTATACAATGCCGAATTTGATGGTTTGAACATTACATTGTTGACAGAATGAATCATTGTACTAATAGGATTGAAGTTATAGTCATTGGTCGCAAAAAGAAGTTATATGGTTGCATCGAGAATTTGACCACGCCCAGCATGATCAGTGTGAATCCTTGTAGGATCCGATGCCATGACAGTGAAAGACCAAAGGAAGTTCTCGGAATGATAGTGAAAGACCCAAAGTAAGTTCTCCGAATTACACAGCCCACTTATCTGAACAGTGGTCAGTAAATTGGTAGCTGGTGCTTGTACAAACTGCTAAACATGGGTACTACAGTTCACGATACAACCTTCTCTGTGGTTTGAGCCCGTGGATTTTTGTGACCATAATAACTTTTGAAAAAAAAAAAAAAGGTACTCGTTGGTCCATCGACTCAACAATTACCAAGGGCACATTAGTGCAAGAGTGAGCTCTTCATAGAGTTGCAAGTTATACAGGTGATCGCAAAACAGGACGAACCATCTTTCGGTAAAAAAGCCAAGGGCAGACAAAAAAACCTCAGGCCAACAGTGCAATCATTATCATGTTGCACTCGGCAAAAAGTCACCAAAAATGCTAGGCTACCATACGGCAGTAGGGCAGCGAGGCAGCGAGTCATATCCACAGTTGCTCCTTGCGGTACTCTCTCACAATGACTGGTACACTAGTGGGAGGAAGCTGCAACAGGAAACAACACAATCAATATTGACCAAATGGACCATAATGTTATCTATAAATCCTAATCAAAATTGGAATGAACTAGGCATCCATGTATAGCCGCAGAAGCCAACGAGTTTATAGAATAGTAGAAGTATAAAAAGATTATTATAAGGTCAAATTAATGTGATGATCAGATTTTTTAAAAAAAAACGAAAATTATACAAAAACACTAGAGGCACAGAAATACATAATGGTGTGTCACTGTCAGTGTCTGAGGCAAAAGGTTCCCAAATGGTAGCAAGTACAGACGTACAGGGGACATGTGAGTAAATGCTTGGAGTTTAGAGTGGCATGATTAGTTTGGTGCAACAAGGTAGAACACTAGTTGGATCAAACACAAGTTTCCAGCTGCTTCTAGAGAAACTGTACAGTGTTGTGAGTAAATATTCAAAGAGAGAACACTGTGCTGAAGATGTTGGATACATAGAGTTTGGTAGTTTACTCAATCCATTCCAAATTATAAGACGTTTTTGCTTTTCTAGATACATAACTTTTGTTATGCACTCAGATATACACTATGTCTAGATACATAGCAAAAGCATTGTATCAAGAAAAGCTAAAACGTCTTATAATCTGGAACAGAGAGAGTAGTATGGTTAATATGAATGCAACCTATGTATACAGAACAAGATGCCTAAAACCAGTTCAAGCAGATTAAACTATTTACATGGTTGAGTAAATTCACTAATAAAAACGACATGTGTTCTGTTGTTAATGTCATGTGGAGCGGCCAGGGGAGCTCCCAAGGGTATGCATGGGCATCAGGAGCCCAAGGTGGCCAGGCGGCTGCTGTGATCAATGGTGCTTAGGAGTTTGTTGAGGGATTAGAGTAATGGCTGCAGCAATAATGGTGCATGCAGCTGCCAGGCGCACAGCAGTTGAGGCGCATGCAACTGTGGTTGGGAATTAGGAGAGTAATGGCTGGGCTAGAATCAAGGAGACTTCTATTTATATCCTGTATTCGCCAGAGGAAGAGAACAAGCAAAGAACAAAGTTATCTCTAAACCCTCTCTTGTGCTACTCTTAATCTCATCCCCTGCTGTTGGCACCATTACCTGGTTCTAGCTACGACTACGAGTTGAGAAGCCAAAGGCCACCTACCTTGGGCGTGCAGGCCCTTGACAGTTAACAATTAACTGCAGTAACTAGATGCATTATGCTATAAAAGATAACATTTGCACCGATATATTCGAAAAAAAGAATCTAGAAGATTGATTATAGTGAGAAGCATATCTTACCATTCCATAGTCTGTTATGATCATCGACACATAATCAGGCGGGTGGCATCATACCTATTAGATGTGCAACATTATTTACAGAGGGTAATAATATCAGAAGGAATGGCTGGTGTATAGAATTCAGAAACATACGTTAAATTTAGCAATTGGAGATTTGCATTGTCTGCCCAGCTCTTAAGATTGTCCTCTGCCTTCCCAGGAATTTTCAAAATGATATCTGGATCACCTGAGTAAGAAAACTAAGGTCAGGCAGTTCTCAAGCATGAGTGTGAACATATATTTGCAATGCATAAACGATAAAATATCCATACCAAGCTCATTAGCGCATATAGAATCAAGTTGGACTCTCTCATGAAACTTGTATGCCTCACAACAAACCAGAACTGGAACTCCAAATGCATGTGCAACCATAGCCACCGATGCTGTCCCGACTGAGAATAAACTGTCCCATTTGATAATATTGACGAGGCACCCAACAAGACTCGAGTTACTTCATGCATGATGTATGAGATGGCATTTATGTGTGTATATGTGCAGTTGATACCCTTTGCCACTAATCTCCGCAGCAATCCCTGTCCCTCAAGCTTTGGGCGGGAATCTACCACCACAACTCGAAAGTTCCTCCCAAGTTCATGAGCATGATCCAGAATCATTTCAACAACTGATGATGATCCATATGTCAGTAAGACATCATTGTCTCTGACCTTTGTGATGGCATGGCTGACGATAGCTTTATCTGCAAGAACTATCTTCTCATTTATAAAACGATCAATATCAGACTGAAGACTAGTTTTGGCTTCAGACTCTGACAATGCATGTGGTAACTTTGCAATCCTGCTCTTCAGAAACCTAATAGCATTGCCCATGCTGATTGAAAGAGGCCTACACTCAATAAGAAATGACACATAACTGCTGATTTTGCAGTAAGATCTCTGCTGAGAGTTTTATTTGGAGGTGTAGTGTAATCTTTTATTGCCTCTCTGAATGCAAGAAGCATTGCTATGCAAATCGACCATTACCACCAGATACTTCACCAGATAAATATTGGAGCCCAACCTGAAATACAGTAAAAGTCCAAATGAGTCAATCAGTTTTAACCAAAATGGATAATAATCAGTTTATTAAATTTTTATTAGCTATTTTCTTTACAACTCAGATGTCAGAATCACCTAAAATCTAAGCAATCAACAACAATAATAACAACAACATAAATCTGGCTTGCAAACTAGTTTTGTCTGGGCCTAAGTGGTACCTTTTGACCAGCGCATAACTCAATAATAAACAGGCATCATCATACACCATTAAACATTTGCAACACAATATACAGCTTTGATTAAAGTTCAGATGGTGACGTGCTGAAGTGATCTCAGGGAAGTGAGGAACAGATTTTCTAGAATTCAACAACATGCAAGACAAACAGGGCTAATCATCTGGTAAATGCAATTCTACTCTGTATGTACACAAAAGTTACATTCGTGGAACTCTGCTTTCCTAAGAGTTCCCAATAAAATTCAGCCTTAGTGGCTTAGCTATTGTGCAGAGAAGGCTTATCTTTAGTGTTCTTGTATATAGAGGCATAGAGCTAGAGTGCATATGAACGCATTATGCAAAGTCTTTGACAGCCGTACATATTTAACATTATCTACATTTATGGATATTGGATGGAGAGAAAAAAAAAAAAGGCTGAATTGTATACAAAAAACCAACTTAGGTGCAGATACATGACACATTTCATCAATCAAGGCCAAAACAAGTTTAGGGTGCGGGATGCCTTGAGTTTCGCCCAGGTCAAAAATTTTGGAAACAGCCAACCAGGAGAGCAAGGTAATCCAACATCCAGTGAGTAGTAAGGAGGCAATAACTGTTTCATCTATGATCAACTATCCTCGTATATGTAGAACTAATCCGACAGTTGCATGTTATACATAGATTTCTACACGGCTACACCTCAGTCCTACTCCAAATGCATGAAGATTTTAAGTGGGTGAAGAATAGATCATTGACTATTAATCCTGCTTGAGATCTATAATAGGAGTTCATAAATGTCTGGGTAGGTCTAAAATGCAATTACCTTGTATACAGAAGGATGCATTGGTTCTAGTTGAAAGAATTTTGACTCGAGGTCAGGAAGCTGAGTGCCATGCACGTACTGAGGAAGATGCCTGAACAATTCAACTCTGTTTCGAGCTTCTGATTGGTTGACTACCGCCGCTTTTTTTTTTGCTTTCTCCACCTTATGCACATCATCAAACTGCATGCGGGGGATGAGGAGCATCTAACTTTCTTTCTCTTTCTGGAGGACGTTCAGCAGCCTTCTTCTCAGAAGCAACTGTACTTGCAGCTTGGGGCACATCTTTCTTCTGAGCAGCTTTTGTTGGCTTGGCTTGCTTGGACATCGCAGCACCAGCAGGTTTTCCTGATTTATCTGTATAAATGCAAAGTAATGTGAAAATCATTATTGGGAGCTATGCTTGCATTACGCACGTGCAAGACCATCGTAACAATTTTGAACATATTCATAGGCACATTTTCTACCACCCAAACCCTAGGCCAACAAACAAAAATAAACAGTCAGAGCACTCCACAAAACCCTATGTCATGACAATTACCTGCCTCCTTCGCTGCAGCTTTAGCAGCACGTTGAGCCTCCTGAATTGCACGTCTCTCTGCCTTTGAGGTTTTCTGCTTTTTGTGGAATGGAGGCTGGGGCACCCTCGTTCCGTATTTCAGCCAAACCACGCTTGCTTTCTTCTGAAACAAACTTATGTGCACGTATATAAATAAAATTGTCAAATAATTTCCTCAACAAAATTAATAGATACTACTAACCAATAAGCCAAAAGTAACATACAAACAACCAGCAAAACTACAACTTGCTGGTTTTCATTCAGACATTCCCAAATAACATTTATGCTAAAAATGACAAAGTTTCAGTTAGGTAGAATCCTATTAGGTATCCAAGTCAGCTGAAACATTGAGTCAGCAAATTTATTAAGAAAACATTTTTCTTCGCTTGCATCCTCGCTCAGCACACTTGAGAAGCACAGCCAACAGCAAGTTGCTGCTTCCCACAAGCCCTAGCACCTGGCAGTAGGAAGATCCATGGAAAAAAAAGTGGTAGAGAATAAAGGAGAAGTAATTGCCCCCTCATCGTGGCATCATTAAGGTTTCTTTTCATTTGGGTGAATATGTCATGTACCCAAAAACTTAAATGCTTTTAACCTTTTATCTTAAAGAAGTTAGAATACCACTCATGACCAATCATAGGTACAACATTAATTTATTTGAGCTTGTAGCCTGACATACTGACACCACTTGTGACCAATTCATCAAGAGAACACAAATCTAGGTAGAAGCAAAGCAACACGTTTCTGGGCCTCCACACTCAATGACCTTATAGTAGGTATCAAGTAAAGGAGGGTTTTAAAGTCTAACATCCTTTAAGGTAACAGTGGATGTGGTCTAATATACACTCTCCATGCACAACCAGCTCCAGGTAAACCAACAAAACAAATGGTGAATTTTGCGACCTTACTGTGAGACTGTATGGACATATCTAAAAACCAGTCTGCCCCCACCATGGGCTGGGTGACGTTGCACCAATACAGGATACGGATACAGCAATACGGATACGGACATACTTTATTTTTCAAAATCAAGGATACGCCGACACGGCAAGTATAAATATTAAAAATAATAAATCTGTCATCTCCCTTATTCCTATACTCACTAATGTGTTCCCTAAAGTGACCACGTCGCCTGCTTTTCATGTACATCCCGATTCCCGATCAACGCCTAAGAGTGTGTTTGGTTCTCTATATTACTATTTTGTATATGTATAATATATATTTAATAGTAATAGAAAACAACAAAGGAGAACTAGCGCAGCTGGTCATACGAACTAATGTTCAATGGTCTAACAAATTCTATATTCATGTGCTACTGGAGTTTTGGCTACCACCGTCGACATCTGCTATACTTATGTTCCTAGCTTGTTGTCTTCTTCGATTTTCCTCGATAGATTGGATGGTATGTGTAGGGCTCGGGAGTATCGGAGGTGTATCGGGATGTATCGACAAAGTATTGAGATTAATTTTATTTATTTTTTCATCCCAATTTTCCTAAGTTCTCCAATATGGGTATCGGTGGTGTATTGGGGTATCAGAGTATCGGATACGTACTGATACCGGTACAGCACTTGGGTGAAGTATCTGTGCTTACTTGCTGGGTGTCTCCCTCAGCACATCTGCAAGTGTGTGCATGTAATTCCCAAATCGCCTTCTTAGGTTTAGTTTTACAAAAGCCTTTCAGGTACTAACGTTTCACGAATGAGACTACATCTAGATGTCACAGATTATTTATGTGCACATTAAAGTCAAGAGTCTGGGCGAGTTTAAGAGAGAAGCAAGTTCACTCTGCTTAGTTTAAACTTTCAAGTATTGATTGCATGGCCACGAGCCTTCCTATTTTGAAGGTAAAAACTGAGAAGATCCTCTGGTTCGTTACCATGACAGCATGAACTGGTCTCGTTTGCCCCCAAAGCTATGTGCAATGGCAGTGTCATGATTTGATAGAGCGAGGCACAGAATTACCTAGCTCCAGAGCAGAAGGCGCGCGTGACCAGGAGTCGTCGTCGCCGATCTCGGACGCGACGTCGAGGCGCGGGGACGAACGCACGGGCGCGGAAGTGGCGAGGACGACGACGTCGCCCCCGCGGGGAGGGTGGGAGGTGGTCGGCGTGGCGCGGGGAGGGATCATGACGGGGAGAGGCGGCCCGTGGAGAGGTCGTCGGACGCCGACGGCGACCCCGCGGCCGGCCTCTGCTGCGCCGACGGCGCCGCGACCGCGGCGGCCGGGGGCAGGGGCTCCGACGGCCCGGAGGCGTCCGGGGTGAAGAAGCCGACCTGGCGGATCTTGGGCTCCACGCCGCCCGACGAGGAGCGCGGCGGCCGGCGGAGATCCATGGCTTTGCCTTGGCCCCGGACGGCGCCGAGGGTTTGGTTGGGGGTTTGGGGCGGCGCTCGACTCGAGACGAGGAGTGTGTGAGGCGAGAGAGCGGGTGGGGATCCTCGCGGGGCTGCGGCTGAGCACGAGTGATGGTGGTGGACCGGGTGCAGGAGGCGTGATGGGCTCTGACGTGCGCGAGAACGTGGGTCATGGGCGTTGGTGGGCGTGGTCTGTGTAGGTCTATTTCATTTTGTGTGTGTGTGTGTGTGTTTTTTTTTCACAAGGAAACGACGATCGACGAGGTGTTTGGGCGGGCCCGAAGGCTAGTGGGGTAATTGGGCCGAGCAGAAGCTTTGCATCACATCGGGCCGCTTTTGGGTGGACCAAAAAGGCCATGGTACTGCAATCTGATCGACTGGATAGGAGAAAAGCTCTTGTGCTGTCCACGATATTATTTTTCTCGAATACGCAAAAGATTTGCGTATCTTTTTCTAAGTAGAAGACATTACATGGACCGTGAGGGGTAAAAAAATTAACATGTCGCGCTGCCTCCCCCACTTTATCTTAGCGGACTACTCACGAATGAGACAACTAAACTTGCACGCCCCGGCCTCGATCCAAAGATCGGCGGTGTGCTTGATGGCACCAAGGATCTAGACGGTGGAAGGTGTCTCATTGCGGAAGCACCTTGCATTCCGTTCTTTCCAAATCTCCCAGGCTATTAAGGCGAAGAGAGTGTCGGCGCCCTTCCGCTTTTCGCCGTGCGCCCACGATATTATTGTTCTGTCCTAGAAATAAAAGGTACTTTTGCCTAAAAAAAGTGCTTACTATACTAGTCCAAAATGTATACTAGCACCTTGTTTTCAATGTCGTCAAGTCATCGAACCTTAAACAGCGGTTATGGACTTGTGGGCACTGGACATGAATGCATCACGCACGAGTGTTTGGCCCTACATATGATGGGCACATCGATCTTATCCGTCCGTCTCGATCGGTCGGTCTCGGTCCCTAACAATATCGTCCAAGCCAAGCTTGCATCCATAAAGAAGGACCAGACAATACCAAGCCACAATACACTTGAGTGTTCATGCACCAGAGGCCGGCGTCCTACATACTTCACTGTCGTACATGTAGAAGCATGGTAGCTAGCCAGAGCTTTCCTGCATCCATCGGCCGTCCCATGCATGTCCATGTGTACATGTTGGTGGACCCTGCATCTGCACCATGCTGCTACATGCTTTCAGCTATATACACATACATTCCTACATATATATGTTGCTGGGTTGGTCCTCACACTACGATACTAGTATCGCGCACCGACCAGCTCATGCATGCAGCGGCGAACGGACAAAACCAGTGAGCGATCGAGCTGAGGTCGTCTCCCAGCAAATTTGAAAAACAAACTATTGAGGATTATTCAGTTTGATCAGAACGAACGGAGTTCTCAACTTGTTTGCTTCGATCAAGTTAAACTTTGGTTACGATATAACGTAACATGTACTGTATCGCATCGCATCCAAGGCAGCACCGCGGTGGGTCAGTTGTCCACGTCTAGACCCTTTGCATGCATCGGCTTTTGTAGTCATCTGACCACTGGCGTGCATTGCATGGGCTTCTTCCTAGCCATGACATGACAGGGCCTCCTTGGCAAAAGCTCATAGGGTAGCTTTCAAAATGAATGAATCCAAGGGCACAATTAGGACTGAGGTGGAATAATCTGTCCAGCCGAATTTAAGTCCTTGACTTAACGCGGGTGCTCATATTTTTATTGATTTATTTCAGATTTTAATGGCAATACTTTTGATCAAAAATACGTGCACGTCGATAACAAGTATGTGGTGACTTTGCTAATTGTGACACCTACATCTAAGTTACTCATACAGGCCGGTAAGATATGTAATTTACGTATCAAAGCATCTATTTTGTAATGTGATTCAAAAAATAAACTATATACACATCGATTTGGGAAAAAAAAAAAAAAAGTATTTTTTTCTAAAATGTACAAGATACTTTTGAAGATACATTGATTTGTTATGTATCGAGACATAGTGTATATCCAAGCTAAAATTATGAATAAAAAAGTCAAACCGTCTTAAACTTTGGAATAGATGAAGCAAAATGAAATATGAAGGTAAAAGCTTACTGATTTTTCCTCATATAATCACTTTATGTTAGAGTTCGTATATCCTACAAGCTAATCATACAATCACGTACTCATCTCTCAATCAACGAATCAAACAAACCAAAAAGAGCTTTACCAAACAGCCCACAGTGTTAGGCCCCTGTAGTACCCCTGTCTAGTAGGCATAGTACCCCCTTGGTAGTGGAGAGCCACGACAGAATGCCTGCTGAACCTGGTACAAATTAAAGGCCGGCCGCGGCGGCTGTTGCATGCAAGCCATCGATCATCACCCGGCCACTTGCTTCTGGCCGGTTTGTTGCATTCGTTTTCTTGGGTCCAAACTAGTTGTACTGCAAGGCCACCATTGGCCATGCATATAGTACATTGCACACAAGAGACAACAGACAAGGCATAGGTACTGCGAGGCAATGATAGCCCTAAAAGGAGTCGTCATGTTGGTTGATTGTACTTCCAAAAAAAAACTTGCACAGTGTGCGGTTTAATATCTCAAATTTGATTAATTATAGATAAACAACTATTAATATTTATGCTATCAAATAAATCTCATTAGATTCATTATGAAATGTAGTTTTTAATAAATTAATTTGAAGTCATAAGTATGAATAGTATTTGGTAGAAATTTGGTTAAACATAGGTTATTTTTTTACAATGGCACGGAATTATGAGTTACCGACAACAGAGCAGTAATGTGGAACGGAGGGAGTACACGCAGGATTACACGCAGCATATACTCCATGAGGGTACGTACCGAGCACACAGAGCGGCCCTGGCCTGTGAAATTAATGACGTTGATGAACTGTGGCATGCATGTCGTAAAACTTTTGTGCCCTAGTAGCTAGGTGTTGCGCATATACAGTGTGTAGCGGTACATGTCATGAATCACAGTGGTTACGTAGTACCTTTGCTTGTGCATGATGCAATGCAACAGCAGGCCCACAGCCCTTGTTATTTTCTCTCCCTTGTCGCTAGCGTACGTGTCGTGGCGTGGCCCCTGCAGCTCCAAGTTGTTGCACTGGGCGCCACGCACTGTGCCACAAGTTGACGCGTACTAGCTAGCTAGTACTACGTGAGTGCTGCCGCGCGCCATGCACATCGATCACTAGTACGTACGTACATCAGCGCATAGCGTAGTGGTACACTGGTACTATCCATGAAGCTGATGATGACACACACGTACAGTGAAGTGGCGGTACATGAAGTTGCACGCCGCATGCGCTTGCGCTTGCAACTTGCAGCGAGTAGCTGCTAGCTAGTGAGATCGACAGACGTGCCCTAGCTGTTCCCTGTACACACTACATCAGACCTGCAGTACATGTGGATATGCCCATAATACGCGCGCGCGCGCGCGCGCCCATGCATACATCGCGTCTTGATTCCTGCTATATAGCGGTTATGGTGATCGATCGAGGTAGCTAGCTAGCTGCTTGTACCGATCCAATTAAGTTGGTGAATAGTATTAGCATCATGAAATATATATATAATATCTATATCCTATATGCTCCTCCGGGTTGGGTATTAGAAGTCGTTTTTTGGACAAGGTTTGAGCCAAATATTGTCGGGAGAGAGTATTGTCCAGCCCCTTCATGGGCTATTCATCCGTTTTCATTATAAGAGGGAAAAAAAGTCTATAATATCCAGATCTTTGAATGTCTCCATCGATAATCCACAGCACACAAATTGACCCCTGCTGCTCTCCATTGCTAAAAACAAAACAGGATGCATCAATGAAGACAACTCATCTATATGACTAGTGTGTGTGTGTGGTACTGAGACAGATCGAGACTAGTGACTGAAAAAAGTAAGAAATAATATAAATATATATATATATATATATATATATATATATATATATATATATATATATATATATATATATATATATATATATATATATATATATATATATATATATATATATATATATATATATATATATATATATATATATATTATATAACTATTAAGTACCCTTATCTTACGAGTACGGAGTATAGCTGCAGACACCGTGGGACACATGAGTACACGACGGTTGCCATTTAAGCAAGCATGGCAGTATGGCGCGCACAGGACGCTGCCGCTTAACAGTATCATCAATTAAGAACACACAGTATACAATAACTGAAGCATAGACCGGCCCGGCCCGGCCGGTAGGTACTGGCCGTTGGTAGTTATTTCTGGTGGCGATGGTTAGTTAGGATCGATCGATGCGTGGGCTGTTTGGCATGGCATCCATGGATCTATCTATACTAGTAGTATGTCCATGCATGATTAGCTTCTGGGTCTTTATGTGTGTAGGACCACATGCATCGATCCGTCTCTACAATGTTCTGCATGCATGATTAGTGCATGTAAGCCATAATCACTCATCCTCTCCTCTCATCGCGCTGATCGATCCATATCCTAATCATGCATGATGATGGATGTGGGCGAGAGGCACGGCGCCGGCACGTAGGGATCATGCATGGTCCATGACAAGAACAAACCAGGGCAAGGCAAGGAGGGGCCAGGGTGCGTGTGGGCCGTTCTCACGTTGTGCGTCGCAACTTGGCAGCAAGGGGCACATGTGACACTGACAGAGAAACGTGACCCTACCTATAGCAAACCACACATCAACGTGCAGTCGAACCGACTATGCATCTGAAGTACTAGTGACTTCATATTTATTTAATAACAAGAAAAATAATATAGTAAAATTAAGCTGGCAAACCGAGGAATCTTGCATCCATATATATGCATATTGACTAATCAAGCAATAACAATATATGTACTCCCCTCCGGATATTAGAAGTCGTTTAGACAAATGGTTACCTGCCTTCAAAACACAACTT
Source organism: Hyparrhenia diplandra (assembly GCA_015847255.1). Lineage (NCBI taxonomy): Eukaryota > Viridiplantae > Streptophyta > Magnoliopsida > Poales > Poaceae > Hyparrhenia > Hyparrhenia diplandra. Next base: position 42,056 of record JADLZK010011165.1, on the reverse strand, counting down.
TGACTTCTCTTTGTTATTATAAAAATATTTATGAAAATGTGATATATGTATACTTTTATCAAAGTATTTTTGAAGACAAATCTATTCGTATAATTTTCATATTTACAAACTCAACAACTTATAAGTTATTGATGATTTATATTCCCAATGTTTGACCAAACCTTGTCCAAAACGACTTCTAATACCAGCCCGAGGGAGTATGCTACGGGCTGTGTGTTATTACGTTGACTGGCAATCATGACAACCCCATTTGTTTAATCTGGAGACGGTTGTAGCCATGACCATGAGTGGTTAATGATGGGGTGATGATGATGGAATGGAACTGATCGAGTGCATTTGTGTGCGTGGCCATGTGGACTGAGGTCATAGAATACTGGCCCGGAGATCGCCCGGATCTTCTTGGGACGGCGCGCGCCCGGGGCGGCCGGCGGCAGCGGAGAGCGCGCGCGCGGTGGATCGAGGAGAGGAGACGCCATCGATCGGCATCGGGCCACCACGCCATGCATGCATGCATGGGTTGGGCGGCATCGTCACGACGCAAGTGGCCCTGGTGAGGTCGTGAGGGGATGGCGATACACGATGCATGGGTGGCGTGGTCATGTGCCGCCATGTGCCGACGACTCCCCGGCCGGCCGGCCGCCGCCCGGCGGTTGTTGTTGATCGATCGGTCGGTCATCGATCGCAGCACGTACTAGTGTTTCTGACTGTCTGTGTGTGTGCCCTGCCCCGGCCCACAGATCGAGTACACCCCAGTCGCGCCGCGCGTGGGCCCCACATACATACATGGAGAGTATGAATTGATTCATGCATGCATGAATGAATGAAAGGAGTTGAAATTATGTGAATGCATGCGCTTTGCACGCATTGGTAGATGATGAGATCAGTTGGTGAATCTCGATACCGGCGGGATGTCGGTTCGTTCGTTCGTTGGGGGCGTACGTTGGGATATTGTTCTGAAGAGAAGCAGGCCGGCAGCTAGGACCACTTGACGACGGAGGCCCCGCGCGGCTTGACTGGCACATGCCACATGGGTGTTGGTTGATGCATGTCTACCTACGCATCACTACCAGTGTCGTTGCTGTTTAGAAGCAGCTAGCAGAAGAAGCATGCACACCTTGAAGGAACTCATCATTATAAACTCACTGTTCGTTTCTTCTCGATCAGTCTCAATTGAGCTTGAGCATCTCACTTGATCTGATATCTCGATTGGTTACGAGGTCGCCGCCACAATTAATTTTAAAATGTGTGGATGCACATTTATAATTTGGATGTTGGTGACACTTTCTTTTAATTTAGGTATATATATATTGAGAACTAATAATGATAATAATGTTTTGGCTCCATCCTCCGAACAAAAGAAGCATCAGTCCGTCGTAGCTAACTGCTACAAATATCTCAACCACATTGTCATGTAAGGTTCTGTTTAGATCACTTTAGCTCTTGAGGCTCTAAACTGAGGTATAAATTAGTGTTGTGGCATTAAAATCAAGGAGGTGGGAGAAATAAATAGTTATTTTTTGTACAAGAAGCCATGTTTATATATGAATATCAACACAATAAGGTGTGTCATATAGTTATATGAAGGCAGTGGACGATTGGCTGACCGAGAAATATTTTGACAAACTATCATAGTTATATGAAGGCAATGTGATTTTGACTTCTTGGTGCGAGGTCTTTTAATTGGCATATGCGTGTGCAGTGGGGATGTTCATTCATGCGCTTTTTGGACCCAGTCACTAGTAGCATGTACTCCCTCCCACCCCTGTTCATGCACGTTACCGTTATTACCAATACCAGCTAGTGGTAACTGGGCGGTGGTTGGACGGCTGCCTGTCTGTTAGCACACTTAATTAACTATATATATCTTGGTTCTGAAAACTTAAACAAATAGTTAGCTAGCTACCGGAGTTAACCGTCACTAGCATAGATCAGTGGATAATCAATTAATTAATAAGCGAAGTAGGAGTAGCAGCAGTACTGAATCGAAGCATATATGATGATACTCCTACTCTCGATCGATCTTCATCAGTCAAATGAACACACATATAATACTGTCATCACCCAACCTGCCTTAGGTGTGACCTACATGCGCCTGCCCACAGTTCGTTGCAAACTCCCTTCTCTGTCCAACTATTCAATTCGACCTCTTTATATTAAAAAAAATAAATTCCTACTAGTACCAGTATGTACAGTAGTGTATACTGTACTGTATTGTATTATTCCACATATATATATATATACTATACTAAATAAAATACAGTCTCCAATAAGTAGACTCGGCGGACCCGCGCACATACCTGAATCTGGCCTGCATGTCCCCCAAATCCCGATTAATGTTTGTTTAATCCAGCAGTTAATCATGTCAAGTTGCCCATGTCGTCGCTGTGCATATACTATATCTAGTTCTGGTCGTCGGAGTCGCCCTCCATCACCCGCCGCCGCGCATGCAGCAGCATGTGACCGTCCAAGGGTAGAACGAACTGGGCCGGATCGATCAGCGGCCGGCCGGCCAGCCGCGTGGGACGGGTGGGCGGCGCGCGGCACGTACGATCGATCGTGGCCGGCCGGCCGCGCGCACGGAGTCTCGTGCAGCTCCGATCCGGTCGTCGTCGTGCACGCCGTAGGCCCAGTATATACGCGCAAGTGGTTATCACACATACCTAGCTCGCTAGCTGGTTTTAGATTAATTAATTAAGCTAATACTACTACTAATTAACATGCATCGAGCCCCGTGCTAATGCGGTGTTAAGTTAACCAAAAAAATTACCTCAAGCACCGGCCATAGCCCATAGGGATGCCTGATGACGACAGAGTCAGCATGCAGAGACCTGCAGGCCAGCCACCGTAGGGTTTTTTTTTTTTTTTTCTGTTTAAATTCGTGGCGGTATAGATCGAGACGACCTTGATGTGTAGTACGTACCAATGGAAGTGCATATATATGCAGCTGGCTACGATAAGTGAGCCGAGTGTGCACTGAATTAGGCACATGCAGCTAGCGCGATGGATGGCGAGTGCCATTTCGACCATTTTTGCTATGATGATCCCTTGCCGTAGTATATACTTTATACTACGCAGCGAACACCGGATCGACACGCACTTCGCCGAATGGGAATGGAAGAGAAGCCTGAGAGTGGGATGTGTAGCTAAGGATCGGAATGGCGACGCGGTAGGTTTGCCAGGGATGGAAAGCGCAGACAGCGTCGCACTAGCGACAGGGAATCCCGTCGTGTGGGATCAGCGATGGATCGGAATCCGCCGGCGAGTGCACCGTGCACCCACACGACCACGACTGCACGAGAGTTACGGGCCGTGGGCCATGCAGAGCGAATCTGATTTACAGCGCGATGGTGAGCGAATCTGGTTGACAGCAGCAGTCGATGGCGATGCGTAAGAGCCACCGGTTGTCGACACCGTGGGCACTGTGGCGTGAGGACAGCAGCAGCCAGTAGCGTACGTCCTCCAATCACGGCGGGAGACAAAAGTGCACGCAGCATGTTGTTGTACATAATGGCTACACAGCTACACGTAGCAAGCTTTGCTTGGTAGTAGCTATTACAGGGAGGGGCTTGTGGTGAGCAGAGCACGCGCGCACACTCCAAATTCTGTGAGGATAATATGTTCCTCGATCGATCATATGGATCAGAATGGCGCAATGGGCAGGAGAGGTTCGTTCGTAGAGTAGTATGTAGTTGAGGCGATCATCACAGACAGAGCCCACTACTACTATCTCTCTCGCGCGCCTGCTGCTGCAACTTGCTGCGAGAGACAGACGGACAGAGATGTGAGCCGCCGCCCGGCGCCCGGCAGCCAGCCAGCCATGCGTGTATAGCTAGGAATCGCGACGTGCATTCTTGCCATCTCGATGTCATCTACGATAACCCATCAGCTAGCTAGTGTTGCTGAACTTTCAAGTGAACGACTGGTCGAGACGCACGCACGAAACAATTTGCTGTTATGACGGCTTGTTTCATTTTATTCACTCTATTGAATCAGCCCAAATCAGCTGGCTTATGGACAGAAGAGTCATAATTTAATTTATCGAAATGACCATTGTAACCGCAAGAATGAATATATGACTGATTTATCAGGGTCAATTTAGAATGCAGGTATTTTTTTTCCATGTGCATGCATGTGTGCTGTAAATTTCCCTTGTATAACTTCTATGAAACTCCTGAGTTCCTATAACAACAGGCCCTTATTTCACATACATTTTCTAACCTAATTGGACAACCCTCGTGAGTCATGACCTCTACGGTTTTATAGAGATCGAGTGCAACCACACTCGAGCATGCACTCTGTTTCAGGTCACTTCCAAACATCACCGATCAAGCAATCAACGCAACACTCCGGCACCCAGCAGTACGTGAGGGTGAGCTAGCTGATGATGTCCTAGCCACTGAATAGAGAAATACTACTATACATGAGCAGCAATGCAACTAGAAAGAACAGCCGGCGGGCCAAGCAAATGATTGAGGAAATAATTGGGCAGGAGATAGCGGCGGCTGCGCCAATGGGACTGCGGCGAGTGCCAAAGTGCAACAGAGAGAATATGGTTTGGCATGCTTGGAGCCAGCAACCAGCAGGTGAGAAAGGATCAAAGGGAGTGCCACTACTGCACAGATAAGGGGCATATGCGTTCTTTTTAAAATGGAGGATTGTGGCCAAACCTACTTCCAGGAGCAAAGATAGGATCAACACGTGTGTGGCCTTCCAGTCAGTTGGATCGTATACATTTATTTTATTGATTTGTGGTTCTCTCTAGAGTATATCTCTCTCGGGTAGAGATTCTAAATTTAGTCTAGGCCTGTTTAGATGGGGTGGTTAGTCACTAGAGCAACTCCAACAGTTCCTCATTTGTTGTTTGGCAATTGCCCTTGTTTGCTAACTTCTAAATCCAAATGCCAAATCAAAAAAGAGCTCATCTCCAACAGTTTGACATAATTCACTTGTCAAACTTAGATCTAACTTACATCGGGAACTCGAGAGCAATAAAATTATGTTATGTCCTTCCACCTCTTGAAAACTTACGTCATAAACCCCGAGGCGAAAAAACAAAATTATGTTTATGCCCTTCCACCTCTTCTAATACGTATGGATGCGCCGCTTAATGCCAAACGTTGTAGAGCGTGTATTTTTTTGTCCACACAAAAAGGCCTGATTTGCCATCACTCACTAATTTGCAACTCTAAATGCCAAACTGTTGGAAGGAGTTTTTGGAGCTTTTTGGCAAAATTTGAGAATGCCAACTCCAAATGCCAAACGGTTGAGCAACTCCAACCTGTTTAGCTGAATATAATAGCTAAATGTCATTGTTTAGCTATTTTGTAAAATATATAAAACTTCTAAAAAAAAAGATATCCACAACAAACTAGTTATATTTTACAAAACCATATAGCAAATGGCTATGTCCGGCTATATACGGCTACTGAGATTTCAGAGATAACATGTTTGCTATTTTATAAAACCATATAGCAAGTTTGTTGGAGTTTAATTTTTTTCTCTTAAAAAACCATATATAGCCTAGCTAACCAGGATAGAGTTGCTCTTAGTCACCTAAACCCCAAAACTAATTAGTTAGGGGTGACCAAAATCCATTAGTCAAGGTACCCCGGTTTATATTGATTAAAGTTTTCTCTCCTTTCCTTCAAGTGCATGTCTCTCCCTCATCTCTTTCTCTCTCGTCTCTCTCTACTTAGTCCATTTTTAGTCCCTCTATCTAAACATTTTAGTCACATGGCTAATGTATCCAAACACCCTCCAAAGCTACATAAAAGTTGTCTAAAGTCGGTGCAAAGGGTGCAGTTCCCTATTCAATATCTTGGATTACCACTAACACTAGGGAGAATCAAAATGGTCCACTTGCAATATGTTCAAGATCATGCTAAGGGGAGGATGGCTGGATGGCGAGGGCAGCCGGTAAATGTGGCTGGACGCCGTGAACTCATCAAGTCTATGCTCACTTCCTTTGTCGGTCTAACTAATCTCCGCCATCAAGGTTCCAAAGCGAGTTCATAAAGGAACTTGACATGCTTAGAAGATGTTTTCTCTGGGCGGGAGATGGGCAGCTTACAGAGGCAAATGTAAAGTGGCATGGACTCGTGTTTGTGTCCCTATTGAAAAGGGGGGCATTGGAATCAAAGAGTTGGACGCTTTCAGCAGAGCACTTCGCCTGAGATGGATGTGGTTTGAATGGGATGACAGGGACCGGCCTTGGCAGGGGACGATATCCAACCCGGATAGAGGACGGGGAATTATCAACATGGCAACAATGGTGACCCTCGACAACGGTTGCAAGGCATCCTTCTGGCACTCAAGATGGTTAGAAGGTGAGGTTCCGGCCGAGCTCTTCCCTAATCTCTCGTAGGGCACAAAGAAACGGAACCCACGCTCGCTGGCGGGTGCATTGTGTAACAACAATTGGACCAAAGATATCGACCACAACATGAGCTTTCAGTTCATTCATCATCAGTACTTACAACTTTCGCACAAGCCGCAAAACGTTGTCCTGGTTGAATCTGATGAAGACCAAATTGTTTGTACTCAATCAACGAAAGTGGTCGATTCGCTAAATCAGCTTATGACCTGCAGATTCGTATCGGCGCCAGCCAGTGATGTCGCGCGCTTCATTTGGAAGACCAAAGCTCCTCCTAAATGAAGGTTTTTCGTCCTGCTCCTCCTCCGGGACGGGTCCGGACTGCGTCATAGCTACAAAAAGCGGCAATGGCCTAATGAGTATTTTTGCCGCTTGGGTTTGCGGAATTTAGAAACTTCAACACACCTATTATGTGAATGTCCGGCGATAAAATCGATATGGGAGAGGGTTGGCTTGTGGGTCAATGTAAGTTGCCACCAGCCGGTGAACTGGGGTCATTCAGAGACAGTCTTCACATTCTCTGAGGCTCAACTCTAGCTGCACATCAACTGAATAAACCAAGACTTCACATTCTCTGAATCATGTCTCTCTGCTGGTCATCTGGGAGGTGTGTGTGCAAGAGGAATAGCAGGGTGTTCAGGCAAGATGGCAGGAGTGTACAGAGATTCATGGAAGCTGTCTACGATGAAGCCAAGACATGGGCGTTTGCGGGTAACAGGGGGTTTGCAATCCATCTTGCTGGTTTACAGGGTGCAAACTGGTGTTGTAGATCTAGATGTTGTTCCCAGTTTGAATGTAATTTAGCACTTAGAAAAACAAGGGTGACTCGGGGCTTGCTTGTGATCACTGAGTAAAGGTGTGTGTAAGTGTTTTGTTGCGCATCTTGCACCGTTTGTTTGTAACGTGTAAAACTCTCCATTCTTTATCAATGAAAACTGGTAACAGATCTTTCGAGAAAAAAAAGTTGTCTAAAGTCCGTTGTTCAAAAATAATGATTGGTGTTGTACAAAAATATATCCTACTGGTAATTCAGATCCGTGTAGATCTGTAGTTATTGGAAATGAGTAAGCAAGCGACTTGGTCGCTGGACGGTGGATGGAGTCCGTGCACGATTCTACGTTGATCATCATCATGCATATTCGTCGGTGCGCACACGTCTCACGGCTTCATTTCGCTTTCTTGCAGGTTTAGTTTATATATATTTAATTTGATCAGGTAGTGTGATTGTTATCTATCGCTGGAATTAGCGGAGACATGATCACATCAGACAGGAAAATGACCCACCAGGTATCGTCGTGCTACGCATGCAAAAGGGAGAAGATCGATGCGGGGAAGAAAAAGATTGCCGACCAAAACGACCCTCGCTCTCAAAAAAAGTATTCTAATTAATCAGTGCGTTAGTTAGTTACTGTATTAAGACAAAAAAAGATTATATTTGGCGGTGCTACGACTTGAAAACAATCAAAAATTAATACTATGATGATGACTGGTGAGGAGCCGGGCCGGGTGCCACAACGACACGAGACGAGACCTCGCGCAGGCGCAGCTCGTCGTTGAACGGTCCGAGCTAACTGTACTGTGGCCGAGCGGGAGGACGGAGAAAGCGTGGGCGGCGGCGCTGTCGCTGTTGCACCCTGGGAGCTAGCGGCCGCCAACCGGCGCGCGCCACCGGGCATGGGAGCCTGCAACCGTGGGAACACTCCCCGTCCCGTGCTGTCCATGCAACCGGAGCGACGTTGACCTGCGCGCGGAGAACGACGCTGCATGCAAGGCTCGGCCTCACTTCGTGTCGTGCCACCCATGCTATAGACCATCCAGGCCAGCTACTTTTTGATCCAACAGTGATGGTGGTGGAGCTTTGTCACCGGCCAATGCACTAGGGGAGGGGGTCATGGCCATCTTGATTTTGTGTAAACTCCATTAGTTGCAGCTAGCTATATGCATGTGGCTTGATAAACTATTTTTTTTTTTTTACGAAGCGGCTTGATAAACAAGTGTTAATGATGGATCATGTTCTTTAATTATCGTCTCTACTGGATTATTAAAGAACAAGATTTACCATCAAAAGTGACTGAGGGCGATACTCAAGTCGTAGTCAGACAGTCACAAAGGTTGTTAGTCGGTAAATGTGAATGGAGCGATAAGTTTCCAGCAGCAGCTGGTCCACAGACACACACACCCCCCGGCATACACAAAATGCTGTGCCGATCACACTGGCGCGTACGTATTCCAAGTAGTCCACAGCGATTCACCATCAAAAGTAGTGGTCCAAACGGAACGGAAATGATATGCTCCAGTCCAGTCCCGTTACCCAACTTACTCTGGTGTCTCTCGATCTCGTCTCGGTGCAGAGCACGTACCTTCGTTTTCGTTTCCGTTATATAAACCGAGTGAGTCATCGAAAGTGACCTACGAGACCGAAACCAAACGAATCAACCAAACAGTTTTTTTTTTTTTAACAGTTTTTGGCATGAAAAGCACGCTGATTGGCGCCGGGCGCGACACGTGGCCCCCGCCGATGGCGACGTCGGTCCACACGGTGCCACCTCATCGCGGACGCCCAATCCCGGCGCTACACGTACCCGACTGCCCTGGCCCTATCAGCGACACAAATAAAACCAAACCAGGGATAAAAAGGATGTCAGGTCGCGCTAGTGACGTCCTCGTCGTTCGTCGCCGGTCGAAATCATGGCGAAGGCGAGCCGGTCAGGTTGCCGCTACAGATCGAAAAAGGACGATATCCATCGGAAAGCTCCCGGAATGCACGCAACAACGTCCTTGCCGTTTTGGTTGTCGCGACGAAAAAGAGCCGGCCCCGTCAGGTTTAGACCAGGATTTTTCGAGTCGAGCTGCGTGTGCAATGCCGAGCAGAGCTGAGCTGAGCTTTCGTGGCCGCGGAGGGAATCGGGGCTGCCAATCGCTGCGCTGCACGTGCATCCATCGCATGATGCGTCCAAATCAGCATCACGTCGGATCGGAGGAGCTAGCTAGCTCCAGAGCGACCGTGTCTTCTTCGGTTTCCCAGCAGCTCCCAGACTCTCCAGGGCCCAGCCCTAACCCCACCACCATGTGTCGATCGGCGTTGCGTCCGGTGGTCACGGCCGGGCACGAACGCCATTGTTGGTCGCTCCATCGATCGATCGAAGGCAGGCTCGACCACGACCAAACATCCGGGTTGTTTGATTGCATCCTGGCCGGTTGGCGGATCGATCTCTCGCCGTGCTGATGCCATGTGTGTCGCACTACCCACAGTGAGTGTTACGTTTAGGACTGTTGCCGGCCTGATCGTAGTGCGCATACGCATGCTATAGCTTGCGGCAAAAGGTAGGGATTGATCTAGATTGTGCTCGTGCCGTCTCAAGTTGTAGCAGCACTTGCTCTTGTATTGGGGGCGATAATGTTGAAAATAATTAAGCTTGTGCCTGGCTTTTAAGAGCAGTGTTAAACTACGGAGTACTTCTTAAACTTTTGTCTCCCAAAATGAGAAATTAACGATGGATTGGGCGTGGACAAAGTGAAACAGTAACAATTGACATCCATGCATTCATCGATCGATTGCATATAGTAGAGTCCATCATCTATGCGCCTGGCACGAATGTGTAATTATCGGGGTCAGCTGACCCGACCGGTAACTTATCCAAAATAGTACTAAAAGTCCTCATATTTATCCAAATCACTCTTAAAATTGAGAATTACTAATGAATGTTTGACCGTCACTTGGCCCATGACCCCAGTGAAATAATATCCTAGATTCGCCATGTGTGTGCCTGGATGGACTACCCACAGTGTGTGTCTATAATCAGATTTAAAGGTGGATGTTTTCCTTAAAATTCATTACAATTTTAGCATCTGAACCTATGTTCCCCATATCGATTTAGGGCAATGTTTGGCATATTCTATAGCTTGCGGCAAAAACCAACCGGATTGATCCATATTTTTTAGCCAAATGTCTTCTTGCTCCAGCAACTCCTTGCTCTACGGGGCCAAAAAAAAAAAAAATAATTAAGAGGCTTGTGCCATGGATTTGGTGGAGTGCCTCAAGGGTTGCAATGTTAAAATTTGGGAATAAAAATTACCCACCACCTTTGTTAGTGGAAAATAACCTAAATATTTCTTTCTCTCTTCCTCAAAGTTTTCTCCTGGATTGGACACCTCCCTGGACAAAGTGAAACCGTAACACTTGACGTCCATGGGAAGGGGCCATGACCACCTTATATAGAGAGTTTCCTCCATCTAGCAGAGGAATCCATCTTGCTTATAAGTGGGACAGAGGCGAATCTGTGTGTAACCTTATCGTTGGAGTTGTTTGGTGGGGGCGTGTTAACAATTGCTATCAAAATTCCGGTTCCGTCTTATGGGGTGGAATCCCTTCCCCTATAAATCACCTTATACAGAAAAGTAAACAAAATAAAAGGCTTTTTGATTAAGAAGAGGTGAGTCTATAACCATAGATTCGGGATGGTTTGGTTCTAGCTATATGCTACCTTGTCCATGGGTGTGAGTCTATAATAATTTCAGATTTAAAGGTGGATGCTTTTTCCTTCAAATTGTCCACAATTTTAGCATCTGAACCAAGTTCAGGATTAGCCAAAATGGCACTCCTGAATAGCAAGCAAAAGCACCATGGGGGTGGAAAGAAGAAAACAAGTAGCAACACCCCAACCACAGCATAACAAACAAAAAAAAAAACCATGATATAGTAGAGCCATTACTGAGCACCGAATGCAATATATTATATACAGAAATATAGTAAACAAAATAAAAGGCTTTGTGTTAAGAAGAGGTGAGTATAACCAAATTCAGTCCAGGCAGACTATGACACATTTGGTTCTAGCTTGCCTCACCTTGTCCACGTGGGCGAGGCTCGCCTTACCAAGTTAGGTTAGCCAAAATGGCTCTCATGGAATAGCAAGCAAAAAGCTTAATAGCACAAGTTCAAGGAACCATGATATGTGAACCAAACAAACGGCGAGGCGAACAAAAGTTTAAGAACTATAAACAGGCTCTATACTTTGTGCTCGACTAACATGATCTATCAACCGATCAGTCCCTTGCATTGCTCTTCAAACTCTACCAATGTGAACCAAACATTCACACCTCTTGAATCGTATCCCATATTTGCTGAGAAAATGTCATCATGCTTAGTTGCACTCTTTGCAGCACTGTGAATCCACAAACATTACAAATAGTGTAGAGTAGCTAGCTGAAAAATGCGGTTGAATAGGCTATGCATACTTTGCCCAAAAGGAAAAAAATGTTGATTGTTTATTAGTAGTACTCACCTCTCTCTGCCATGAAATAAAAAACCACGGTTGTTTGATCTTTAACTAGATTTATATAAAGGTGTATTTAAAAACCATATAACATGCAGCTCCCCAGCCCTGCGGAATCGGTCGGATGGACATGCCTAGGCGAGCACCCCTAGGCCACGTTTGCAAACCAAACAAACCCTTAAATACACATATGGAGTCAACCAATCTTCACTTTAACTAGATTTATAATAAATATTTGTATTTGTAAATATATTTAAAAACCATATAACATGATTAATCTAATAACGTTCATTGGTACTATTATCATACTTTTTTTTCTATATACATTAGTCAAATTTGGAGTAGTTGGTTGATTTCTCGAAGCACAGTATATGTACGTTTATTTCAGGACGGTAGTAGTTCTGATGCAAATGGAAGTATGGAACCCTTCGCCGTCAATGACTTGGTTTCACCGGCCATCGACGAGACAGCGATCAACCGGTCTCCGAACGTCGGCAGCCGACGCCGACCCTCCAAAATCAATTGGCACGCTCTCGCTCACTCCACAGTCAACAAAGAGCTCACACAAGTCTACGCGATGCTCCCTGTGAAGGGACGGCCAGCCGTCGCCTTTTATCGTCTTCGTTGTTTGCGCACACAAGTTCCGCAAAGGCCACACCGCCCGTCGGTTTTAGTTTGGTGGTCCTGTCGTGCGCGGCGCCGCTCACGTCCACGGCGAGTCGGCGACGACGGTCGGGCCCTGGCCTACCGATCGAGTAGCATTATTCTCAGTAGTCGCAGGCGTTTACTGCTGGAAAACAAAAAAGCACACGAAGATCCCGTGTAAAACGTTTGTACCCCGGCAAGGCGCCGGCAGGACGGAACATGGCGCCGCCGAGCCGTCCGGCGGGTCGTACGTGCCAAATGGGGCATGCACACGCACACTTACACGCACACGGACACGGACAGCGGCACTGGCATGTGGGATGTCCTCTGGCCAAGAGCGGCGGAGGGGGTCCGCGCGTGGCCGCGGCGTGGGCTGTGTCCGTCGTGTCAGCACTCGGGCACTCGGGCGCGGCAGGTAAGCCCCTGGGCGACGGACGTGGCGGCCGCGGGCGAGGTTTGCATGCGCGCGCGCCAAAGGCTGTGAGGAAGACGCCGCCCGCCGCCGTCCGCGCCATACCGGGAGCCACGAGCGAGCTTGCTTCGCTTGCCAGCACCTGATGTCTGATGAGGTAGGTGACGACGGAGGCCGCCGCTTTGTCCCCGTGTTCCTCGGTGGTGATAGGTCTCGTCTCGTCTCGTGCAGCACGAACGGGGGTGTGGCTTGATCGGATCACGTACGTACTGTACGCACGCCTTGTTTTGGACGGGACCGGCCTGCGACAGATGCTGATCAGGAATGTATCCGTCGCAGTCGCAGGCAGGGGGCAGCAGCATGTACACTGATTCTGCTGGTAATTTTGTTCAGTTTAAGGATGCCCAGGCGGCGGGCGGTCTGCGAGTGTGACTTGGGTCTGCAGATTTTATTACTAGCACCGGTTGTTCGCCGACCAGGCACGGGAGCGCGATCACCGAGCGTTGTGCCGCAGGCAGGCAGCAGATTGGTAACCCAGGGCATCCGGTTTGTCCGACTGTCCCCGCGCGGCCGGGCGCGAACAAAACTGCGAGGCGGGGCGGCTGCGGTTTGTCCCAGGTAGGTTCTGCACGATCATCGCGGCGGATTCGCATTTCATTTCCATTTCCACAACCGCAACGAGCCAGCAGTAGTGGTGTACTTGGCGAGCATGGAGCAAGCACACAGCTGCTGCTCCTCGTGTCTCCCGTGTCTTGTGTGCGTGCTGTGCAATGCAACAAAGTTTGGTGATTTGAGAAGTTGGCTGCACTGGGCAGCTGTAGCACACACATTTGGCACGGGGGACGGACGGACGGGTCCAAGGAAGCGCAAGTACCGAGAAACGAGTACAAAACATATCCGAGGTATGGGCTGCGCCCGGGGAGAAGGCTCGATGTAGAGGATTCAGCTCTCTGTTTCAGTGTCTCTGCCCACAAAAAAACACTCCTACCAGAAATAATATTAACAAATCAACGCAGCCGATAAATCCTGTGGCAAAAGGGGAAACTAATAATAGGAAAAAAAATAAAAAAAAAAGGACGTTTTTTTTTTCTGCTAGCAGCACAGCAGCAAACAGGACAGGAGGAGGCTGGGCGCCGAGGGTCCCCGTCAGCGCGTCCCCCTGCCGCCCCCGGGAGCGCACCACGTGGTCACCCCTGTCCGCGTCGCGAATTCATTCGTTCTTGGAGTCCCGGCCCGTTCAAACCGCCCACCCCACCAGTCCACCACACCACCACACTCACCCGCGCCGCCCGTCTCCCCCTGTCAATTCTCCCTCCTCGCCCCGCCCAGTCACCCACCACAGCTGCTCTCTCTCTCTGCCCGCCACTCTGATCCTCTCTATAAATACACACAACCGCCGGCTCCCACAACCAAACCATCCACCACCACCGCCACACCACACCAACGGGCTCTCCTCCGCCGACCGCGCAAAAACCCACCCGCTGAAGAACCGATCCCTCAAAACCCCAATTCAGCCACCGCGATGCAGGGTCTCGCCCCGCCCACCTCTGTTTCCATACACCGGCCCGCCTCCAGCAGGGCCCGGGCCTCCAATTCAGTCCGCTTCACGCCGCGCGCCGTCAGCTCCGCGCCGGCCGAGCGCCTCCAGGCGCCGTTCCACAAGCCCGCCGAGCTGCCGGCGCCGTCCAAGAAGCCCGCCGCCATTGCCGTCCCGAGGCACGCCGCGGCGCCAGCGCGGAAGGCGTCCGGCGCCAGCGGCGAGAAGCAGCTCAATTTCTTCCAGCGCGCCGCGGCGGCCGCGCTCGACGCGTTCGAGGAAGGGTTCGTGGCCAACGTCCTGGAGCGGCCCCACGGCTTGCCCAGCACGGCCGACCCGGCCGTGCAGATCGCCGGCAACTTCGCGCCCGTCGGGGAGAGGCCGCCCGTGCGCGAGCTCCCCGTCTCCGGACGCATCCCGCCCTTCATCAACGGCGTGTACGCGCGCAACGGCGCCAACCCCTGCTTCGACCCCGTCGCCGGGCACCACCTCTTCGACGGCGACGGCATGGTGCACGCGCTCAGGATACGCAACGGCGTCGCCGAGTCCTACGCGTGCCGATTCACCGAGACCGCGCGCCTCACCCAGGAGCGCGCCATCGGACGCCCCGTCTTCCCCAAGGCCATTGGCGAGCTGCACGGCCACTCCGGGATCGCGCGCCTCGCCCTCTTCTACGCGCGCGCCGCGTGCGGCCTCGTCGATCCCTCGGCCGGGACCGGCGTCGCCAACGCCGGCCTCGTCTACTTCAACGGCCGCCTCCTCGCCATGTCCGAGGACGACCTCCCCTACCACGTCCGCGTCGCGGACGACGGCGACCTCGAGACCGTCGGACGCTACGACTTCGACGGCCAGCTCGGGTGCGCCATGATCGCGCACCCCAAGCTGGACCCCGTCACCGGGGAGCTCCACGCGCTCAGCTACGACGTCATCAAGAAGCCGTACCTCAAGTACTTCTACTTCAGGCCCGACGGCACCAAGTCCGACGACGTCGAGATCCCGCTGGACCAGCCCACCATGATCCACGACTTCGCCATCACCGAGAACTTCGTGGTCGTGCCCGACCACCAGGTGGTGTTCAAGCTCCAGGAGATGCTGCGCGGCGGCTCGCCCGTGGTCCTGGACAAGGAGAAGACGTCGCGCTTCGGCGTGCTCCCGAAGCACGCCGCGGACGCGTCGGAGATGGTGTGGGTGGACGTGCCGGACTGCTTCTGCTTCCACCTGTGGAACGCGTGGGAGGACGAGGCGACGGGCGAGGTGGTGGTGATCGGCTCCTGCATGACCCCCGCCGACTCCATCTTCAACGAGTCCGACGAGCGCCTCGAGAGCGTGCTCACGGAGATCCGCCTGGACACGCGCACGGGCCGGTCCACGCGCCGCGCCGTGCTGCCGCCGGCGCAGCAGGTGAACCTGGAGGTGGGCATGGTGAACCGCAACCTCCTGGGCCGCCGGACACGGTACGCGTACCTCGCGGTGGCCGAGCCGTGGCCCAAGGTCTCGGGCTTCGCCAAGGTGGACCTCGAGACGGGCGAGCTCACCAAGTTCGACTACGGCGAGGGCCGCTTCGGCGGCGAGCCCTGCTTCGTGCCCATGGACCCCGCCGCGGCGCACCCGCGCGGCGAGGACGACGGCTACGTGCTCACCTTCGTCCACGACGAGCGCGCCGGCACGTCGGAGCTGCTGGTGGTCAATGCCGCCGACATGCGGCTGGAGGCCACGGTCCAGCTCCCGTCCCGCGTGCCCTTCGGCTTCCACGGCACCTTCATCACGGACAAGGAGCTGGAGGCCCAGGCCTGAGCTGAGCGAGCTCCACTCCACGTTTCTTGGAACAGAGGAGCTATCTATCAGCCATGGTCGGATCGGATCGGATCGGATCAGGGGAGAAGTCACCAGAGGGAGCCGAGATCAGTTCCCCGGGGTCTTCCCGTCCCCCACACCACAGTCAGTTGGTAGTTGCCTTCTTTTTTTCATTTCATTTCACACTAGTGTGTAAATTGAGATAGTGGCAGTAGGATAGAGAAGAAAGGCGCCCAGCTCGTAGCTTTTCAGCTCGTGCTTCTTGCTTCTAGAGACGGAGCTACTACCAGAGCTCAGCTGGTGGCGCCTCTTGCTTAGTATAGATTATTCTTCGCTTTATCCCTTTTTTCTTTGGATGACATGGATATGCATCCAGCTCTAGTTGTTGTCACTCGGTCCAGTGGACTGGAGTGTCTAGGATCTTGGTTGCTGCTACTTGCTCGCCATTGCCACCCAGTTGCTGCTGCTGCTGCTGCTGAGGTGTTGCTGGCTTGGCTTCTCTATCAGTGTGTGTACATTTGTTCATAGTAGTTCATAGTAGTATAATATACCTTTGTTTTTATGGCAAATTTGATGATATAAGAATAAGAACGGTGACGGTTTCTGTCTCCATCTTTGTTTGTTCAGAGAAGACCCAATTTCTGTTTCTTTGTTCAGAGACCCAATTTTTCGTTTCTTTGTTCAGAGAGCCAATTTCGCTTCTGTTCATCAGTCGTAGTACAGTATCTGTGTGTCGTCATGTGGGGGGGCGCTCCTGTTCCGTTTCTGTGCTTCCGGCGCCGGGACAAGCAGAGCAGAGCAGAGCCTTCGTTGTCGATGCGATGCGAAGCGAGCCGCTTCTCTGCTTTGTCCACTTGACCACTTGTGTGGGGGCTCTTCGGTTCTTTTCCTACCACTGTGCTCTGATGTCGTAGGACCGTGAGCGTTTGGATTGGACGACGCTGCTGCTGCTGCTGTTGTGGATATTCCCAAGTGGAGTCGATTCTGATGGCCTTTGTGCTAACTGAGGTGAAATGGGGTGTTTGTCGTCTCTGATGCCGTTCGTCGCTGTAGGTGAGAGCTTCCAGATGCTGTTGAGTGTCGAGGGACATTGTGATTGTGTGGAATGAATGAATGTGCTTCGTTCGTCGGAAAGAATCTCCGAGTCGGTCGGTCGGCTCACTGGGCAACAGTTTTGTTCGCTCAGTTCAACTGAATCTCCGGTTCTGAATGAATGAATGCAGACTCTTGATTCTTCTCACAGATTTTTTTTTATATGAAAAAAAAGTTCTTCCAGATGCAACGATTCTTTTCTGTCAGCTCCATGCCAAGAGGCAGGACAAGGTTTAGTTCTTCCAGATCTGTTTTAAATTTGCCCGCGTGCGTTGCGTTCTTTTCGTGTGAGTGCGTGGGCTCGGCCATACGCTGACTTCTCGTGGCTGGCTGTTGCTACTGAATGCTTTCGGCTTGGAGCGGCCAAGTAAGTGAGACTAAAAATAATTAGCGGCATGAACAATGTGATGTCACGGAGTAGCTAGCTTAGCCGTCGTGTTTCACACCCGCTCCGGCGAACCGGGAGCGGGAACACGCACGCCGCCCGCCACCGCAACCGCATTGCTCGAGCTGATAAATAATGGGCTATATGCCCAACCTGCCTTGCCGTTGATGGCGTGGAAAGAAGAGAGAAGAAGAGAGAGGTTGGCTCTTCTAAGACCAAGCGCACCCCGCTCCGGTGGGTCCCAAACCGGTGAGGATGAATAGAAAGAGAAGGAAAACAAATAATAATAAAGAAACGCTTTGTTGTATAGGTTGGCTTTTATAAGCCCGCGTCGCCTACATTATAGCCATGCTCTCATGCGGTCTCGCGGAGACGGCCGGCCGGCCGGCCGGGGTCTGTCCCTTTCGGGGGCCGCTGCTCGGACGGCGCTGCTTTTGTCGTGCGCCGCGCCCGGCACGTACGCGAAGACGCCGCGCGCGGCACAGATCGCGCCGACCACGCGCACATCCCGATCACGTCGATCCGCGTCCCAGTGCGACCGCGACACCGGGATCCCGCGCGGCAGCGCCCACCGCCCACATATATACACAGATTTACCTACGTACTCTAGCAGATCACAGGCAGCTAGCACTGAATGGATGAAGCACGTACACGCAAATACTATGTACTATATCGATCTTGGCTACCTGAAGACGCGCGCGGACACTGATGACTGACGTTCAAATATCTGATCGATCGAGACGACGGTATGGTGTTTATGCATGCCCGGATCCGCGTGTGCAGTCAAACCGTCCGCGGCCGGGGGCAAAGAGTTGCTAAACCTAATAAGGCCACCGCCGCTCTCGCGATCAAGCATTTCGCCGTCGATCCGGCCGCCCATCGGCATCATATCGGCAACCGGCCGCGAGACAAGGACGGACGCGCGCGCGCCCTATCCCCGGCTGGCTCTGTCCGCCTTGCATAGTTGCATGCATGCCAGGGAACTCCAGCTCCGCGACCGCGAGCGTGCGTCCCCGCGGCCCCCACGCGTCCTCGCTCGCGCGCGCGCGGCTGCAACCGAAGCGCCGGCGACCGTTTGGACGGACGGCGACCTGCCGGGACCGCGCCGGCCGTCGTTGTTGCCGCGCCGCCAACGCCGTTGATGCGGCGCAACTGTGCGAGCCATCGACGACGTCTGGGCGTTGCCGGCTCGTCGTGGCAGCCCAGCCGCGGTGGTGGCACGTACGGGAAAATGTGGACAGCCGCGCGCCCGTGGCTGCTTCCTCCGTTCTTGTGTCAAAAATTAAAAATGTGCCGACCTGCTAGCACTTGATTTGCCAATTTTTTGGGTGGCAACGTAGCATCCATGCGAGCCATAGCAATAGCCCAAGTTCGTGCCAAAATGAATTCCAAACTTGCGTGACCTCGGTGGATATTTTCGCTATCAGTCAACAACTGAGCTAGCTTCGGCATACATATTGTCTAAACTCCAGGAAATGATTTATTGTGGGACAAGACAAGTAATAAAATTATAAGGTGCGATATAGAATAGGTCTATGCTTTCTTTATATGAATTTGGACAAACATAGAAAAATTAACTTAAGATAACTTTAGATATTAATTTATTCAGGAACAGGGGGATTGCTATTATTATCACTCTAGCTGTGCAATCACTCTTTAGAAGTGTTTTTTCCCTTCTAAATAGGTTAAAATGTAATCGCTCTTTAAGTGGAGCTCCGTAAAGCCGGCTCTCATATGAGGTGGCTGTCGGATGGATCTGAAAATTCATACTATCTTCTGCTAGCTCCATCTTTTTTACTATATGTTTTCTTTTTCTAAAACTGTTTTTGAGCTCCGCTAAGCCAAAAATAATAATAATAAACACCACTCCATCACTGGACCATAATGCTCTTTGTTTTCCACATTAACGAGGACGAGGGTTACTCGCAGATCTAAGCAATGGTTAGCTCATAAGATTGTTGTGAACATTGTTTTTGTATTTTAATAGGAGGAGGAAAAGTTAGCTTGATCAAGAGCTAGGCTCGTACACACATCCAAGATCATCAAGATCATGTGAGTGTTATGTGGGCTTCATCATGCTACGAGCACCTGGTAATAGTTCAAGAACAAGACCAAATCCACACCAATCCATATACACTATACTACACTTAAAAAACCAAACCAATCCGAACCATTGACTCATTCGTCCAAACCAATCTAAACCGTTCCAAACATTTTAGTTGTTTTTTAGCTAAATGGTTTAGCTAGCAGTTGTAGGCGGTGGTGCATCACTTTTATAACAGTTGCACTTTATTGTTGTTATTACACCATTCTCATCCATTAAAACTATAAAACCAAAGCATTATAGATATCAAACCGTTTTGAACCAAACCAAATTGAACCACATGTAAAACCAAACAAAAAAAAGGTTCAAACCAAATCATTACCAGGTTGAGAGCCATTGCTAGGAGCTAGCACTATTAGAGAGTTGGCTTATAGCTGGTAACAGACTTATACCATTACGTGTGGCCTAAGCCACCTGTGACCAAATGGATAAAAAGGTAGCATTATCACTATGCAAAACAGTACCGTATGCTCGATGGATCAGACTGGTCAAGAATTTGGAACAATAAACGCGTTATCCAGCCCCACGGATATCATAGTATAGGTTACCGACCAAGCTTTCCCTGTAAACGAAAACAAAAAAGCAGACGCAAAGAGGCCTGCAGATCGATCCGCAGACGACAACGACATAAACGTCCGAATCTTGGCATCCTTCGACCGGGTTGGTCGTCACTCGTCACTGGCCGGACCGCCCATTTCCGTACGATCCAAAGCTCAGCTCAGCTCAGCTCAAAGCAAGGCCAAAACCACACGATTTTCTGTTCTTTTTTTAAAGGACTGATTAGAGGGGCAAGAAAGCTACTTCAATTCGTCCTTGCGAGGCCACTTTTTATATGCAGCAGTGTGCAAAGCGCGCATGCAAATGCTGCAAAGCTGCGAGCGGGTGTACAGAGTAGTAGCAGGGGCAGTCCTTGTCCTTATCTCGCAGACGTGCCTTTGTTTACGTATACTACAGTGTTTATATATATATTAGTGCAACGGTGTTAAGGTGAACTAGGATAATCCTACTGTTAGGTCCCAGCACTTTTCAAATAGGCTTTGATGTTTGGCCAATTATTGCCTAATTAGTTGATGATGTGTCGAAGCAACCAACTAACAAAGCACGTATTAGGAGAATTTACGTCACAGAAAAAGAAGATAGATAAGAACACACAATTTGTAACTTCATTTGGTGAAGTTCTCTCATCGTTGTAAAGGAACCCTATACATGAATGGATCCTTGTAGACATCAATAAAACAACTTGATAGGGGAAAAGATAGATGACATCAAACAAGTGGCATCGCTCGATCTTTTCCTCCCTTCTTTGTTCTTAGGGCGTCCTCAAAGGGAAAAATCAAAAAATAGGAAAAGCATAGAACATGTCTACCTATACCTAGATATATCATATAAGTGTGGTTGAGAGAGGGAGCCTTCTAGGACTCTGTTCGAGACTGGAGAGAGGAAGCACTAGTGCATTGTTGTATCTCATTGCAGCCAATGAAATCTTGCTATCGACGAACGGGGACACAGGGAGAACTGAACTAAATTACCCCTCAATCCCCTACAATCCGTAAGGGGAATGAATGATCGAAATGAGCCCTCAATATGATTTCACCGGAACGATTTTTTTTCCTACAGGTCAAGTTTTTATAATTACAGTAAATCTCTTTGCCATCCTCTGGGGATAAAAAATTAGTGACATCACAATATATAACTTCATGCCAAACATAAAGCTGGCTAAATTTTGCACACGTGCTGTGCTTTCCCTACAGTGTAACTTTGGAAAGAAAGCGAGAAACCACTGATTAAACAAAGCTAAAATGGCCAGTTAGCTAGGGGAGCCGATGGCCAAACTCTGCAATCATTGATTCGTGATGACGACAACTAGCATGAACGACCATCATCATAAGCGTAGATAGCAATTAAGTATTAAATACCTTGAAGAAAAGACTAGTAGAGTACGTACCAAAAGCAACCGTTGCTGGAATGTTTGAGTACGTATGCAGTGACGCCATCTCCGGCCGAATAAAAAGAGAATTCGAGATGGAACGTCATCTCTTGGAAGGTTTGAGACCATCTTATTAGGTCCTGCTTTTCGACGCAGGATTCCCACAACATTTCTTTACTCCGCACTTTCTGGCTCAAGCAATGCACAATCCAACGCAGCCAAACACTTGATCAGCCCCCGCATGCGTGTTCTGAAGAAAACGACTGGGTGCTTTCGATCTATGTAGATCTCTACGTGGCTCATGAACTTGGCACAGCTGAGCTGGAAGATATCCATTGTTTGATCCGCAGAAACTTGATCTCCCATACTAATAAATTATAAAAATACGCCATCTGACAATTGTCACCGGCCAGAAATTGCTACTGATCACCTAACCAGAATCAATCTAGTAGTTAACGGATATTTTAAAATGTGTGGCTGGGTGTCCATGAGGTGCTAATGCAGGACGTTGATTCCCCGTGTCCTCGGCTCTATCCCTGGAAATCACAAGGGCCAATGCTGTGCAACTCCGATCTCAATCGATCTTTCTACCACTACGCAGGATTCCTCCAGTACTTGTGGCCTGCAGGCTCCAGTCAGCAGCAAATCAAGACTTCCAAGTCCCAAAACCTGACCAAATGACGAATCATGCAGCTCCGATTAGTCCGAATATTACCTTCCCAGTGCTAGAGTTTGTGCCCAAGTAGCCACTAGCCAGTCGGGTAGCTGCATGATCCGCAAGTAGCTTAGGAAAATGCCCCGGCACCAAACACTAGGAGGCTAGAGCAGCATAAAACAACTGCTGAGTAGCTTAGGTAGCCGGAGTCCCAGGTCCAGGATTGAGTCCACGACGAGTCTCGACGACAGAGATATGCTTGCTACCGGCCGCCGGATGCCCCGTTTATGTGGAGGAGGAGACGTCGGTCCTGGACTTCTGGTGGTGGCATGTCACATCCCATCTCATCTCATCTCATCTCATCTCATCTCAATTATGCATGGGCGTTCTGGCCCCTCTCATTGGTTCCACTAATTGCAGTCTTCTAAGATAATGACCTTGTGCATCTGATGACACGGAGAAAATGCTTGTTTAAGTCCAACTGCAGGTCCTACTCCAGTCTGACTGAGCTTGGGGCCACAAACAGTTTCTTGACCGAATCAGACAGGCAGCAGACTGGTGAGTGAGTGTGTCCCCGGGTTGGTTATCAGTTGGCCGTCGCGAAGAACAGGGGATCCTTGGCGAGATGTAACACTTTGGGCACATGGCGCGGCCCTACTTTGTGGCCCAGGAAACATGGATGTTGGGCATGGAATATCTTGGCAACCAAAGTATCTCGTGTTCAGATTCTGGACTACGTGAATACGATTACTAACCTTAAGGCACCTTTGTGCATGGATGGGTCTTCGAACCAGAATATGAGCCATGTCCAGATCCTTGACGACATCAACATTAACCTCGAAGATATTTGCTGGGACCCTTCACACGAGACATGCTTGATCTGTGTCCATGTAGGGAGACACGGCAATATGCCCTGAGCAAAGTGAGCAGGCATTGATGCTGCGTCTGTGCTAGAGGAGCGGCAGCTGCACATGGAGATGGAGCTCCACTGTCTATCTGCCAGGGACACTGCTGTATGATAGTATCTATCAGTTGGTAGTTACTGCCCAGCACCAGCAGTCTGGTGCTCAGTCACATGGTGATGCCCAGCGAGTGAGGACCCATGTTATATGTCATGACCCAATTGATCAAAGGAAAAGATACGACCGATGGAGATCGCAGTCTTCATCGATTCAACCTGTTAACCCTGGAAGAAGAACGTGAAATGTTAGTCCACGCTTAGAATACCAAATCCGAAACTATGAGATGAGAACACACCCTTGAAGATACATTTGGAGCTTGGACTTGATCTTTAGGACCAGGAATCAGTCAATGCTCACATTCTGGGGGTGCACAAATACAAACCACCGGGAAGATCCCTGTCAAAATCAATCTCCGCAATTGACGCAGGTGAACTGGAGACTTGCACGCTTTGATCAGGCATTGATCAGGCATTGGTGCTCAATTCATGCTATAGGCTAGGCAGTTGCACATGGAGATGGAATTCAATTCATTGACCATCGTTTCGATCTGCAGATGACACTGTGGTTGTATCACCTCACCTGGTAGTACTTATTCTCCCCAATAGTTTGCTCAGTCACATGGTTGTGCCCAATAAATCAGGACAGGGTATCTGGTGACCTAAAGGGAAATCCATGTTATATGCCACGACTCAATTGAACAAAGTAAAGAACCGAGACAAATGGGGTGTCAGTAGTAGGTGAGTGTTTCTTTTGTGTGCGGACCTGACTGTGTTTATCTTTGACTGCATAGGTGTTTCGGTTAGTGGCCACAGAAAGAACAATAAAAAAAATATTTCTCCAGAATGCCAAGAAAACGAGTTAGGTGGTGGAGTGAACAATGGAGAGATAGTCCAACAGATAGTCTAAAGTAGTCTGGACAGAGGAACACAAGTGGCACAACCAATTTGAAGTGCCTTTTTGTCTATAATAGTATCAGTTCTGAAACAGTGGAGTTGGGATTACAACTAGAACCAACCACCAAAAAGTTTGAAATATGACATCTCTGCATTCAATGGATGAGAGAAAAAAAATTGCGTGAAGTTTGGACAGATATGAGTATCTACAGACACAGTTACAGTCTTACAGAGTCTATATATGGTAGAAGGATACAATAAAATGGCAACAAGAGTGCAAGTGCCTGTATCGAGGATACTGATGAATGTAAACAGGACTGCTACAGCTAGTGTAGAAGTAGTTTATTCTTCAGTTTAGCCAGTGGAAATGAAGGACCAAACGATGTAATTATGTAACTGTTATGCAAAAATATACTGACTAGGAAAATGAACAACATTATAATCACTGAGTCATCAAGTTATAAGAACAAGACACGAGACTGCAGAATGTGCATATCAGAACTTCTACAAACTAAAACTTCATAATTCAAAGTTAAATGGAAAGAACATTCAGAATGTTTAGCATGTAGGTTCAAAAATGTACTCTTGAAAACGTAACTTCGGTATCAGCAGAATAGACAGCTAAGATGACTAAGAAGTGCCCAGTACTCCAGCAGTACACATGGTGTTTGAGCTAAGCTGATTTTATTGCTTTTGGGATAGCAACTACAGATCCAAATGGAACACCTTTTATTTTCCTTTTTCATCAAGTACTTCGTTTCTTTAGCAGGTGATTAATCACATGGCAGAATTCAACTGGAAAGTATTAAACAACTGCACTGATGATTACATGCTATTTCTTACCTTGTCAGCCATACAACTTAGCCTGCCCTGTTATGTAAATGAACATGCTTTTATATGATTTTCACATAACATAACTGTATTTTTTGAGCGTAAAATACAGCAGGGGAGGCCCACCACTGTAGAGATTTAATGGTAAAAAAAAAAAGAGACTGTAAAAGGGAGGCTTTACCCAAGCCAAAACACACAAGGAGACCTACAAAACTAGGAGAGGCGCTTCCAAGACTCCAGGGAAGGACAACCCTTGTCAAAGATGAAGTTGTTTCTTTGCTTCGAAATCTGCCAAGCAGCAATGATGAAGATCTCCATAAAGGAGTGTCAGAACTGCTGTTTTGCTTGTCTCATTATCTGGAAAAACAAATCTCCTGCTAAGTCCCAGTGAATTCCTAAGATCTGCCAACAGGCTTGACTGAAGGGGCAGCTGAAGAACAAGTGAAGGCAGTGTTTTGCTTGTTTCAGTTAAAAGAAAAAAAAGATTTGACAATACAATGAATGTGTCAAAGCTATTTCTTCACCATCGCCTTTGTTGCCTATTTGGTATTTCCAATCTTATAATCAACTAAATATGCTGAAGAATGGGACTATAAGAGAAATTTACCAAGCAAATCAATAGTAACAGACCCTCCCACTAAACCCTCAGCAAACCAACGTGAGAAAAGAATGAGAACTATCCAGTTTGAGAATAAGTAACTGAGTAACATGTTTCACTCAGTGTGTAGTGTTCTTTTAGATTGAATTTTCAAATTTTAACATATAGAAACAAAACACCGAAAAGATATGCTTTATTCAGTTTCAGTTGCAAAAGGCTCTGAAAGGCTCCTCAGTATTTTTTGCCACGGATCTAGATTCTAGAATTTGGTTATAATGGGAAAGATTTCTTACTGCGGTCTAACATAAGAGCGGTGCACTTTTGAAATTGCTAGCTTACTTGCTCCTCACCTGTATGGCAAAAAGAGAAAGCAAAAGGCATCACATGCATATTGATAGTACTGAACCACAGTGATACAAATAATGAAGAACAAGCTCAGATGAGCGAAATCCCTAATGTAACTCCAAAAAAACATATATAGGACCAACATTGCTAATTTTTAGGCAGAACCTATTGCTAAATATGTTATTCATGACAGGCAATATAGTTGTTGGACCAGCATAGCTCATGAATTGAGGGAGGAAATCAAACAAGTGGCCACGGATGTAGTATTAGCAATGTAAAGCAAATGAACTGCCATGTAAGACACAAAGATAATATTTATGGTTTTGACATCTAACCATTTCAGATCACATGGCTAATGCATAAAAACAACTGGGATCAGCATCAGCAGGGGAATTGTTCTCTGTGTCACTTTCGTATAAGTTTTGAATGGTGCGATCACCAATATGATTTTGAAACATTCTGTTTTGTCTGAAAATAATTAATTATACATGGACTACAGTCAAGTTTCAGATGATACCCTACTTTTGAGCATCAGTGAGACTGAGAGAATGACCTTGTTGACTATCAGGTTTTGTGGACATTGTATTTTTGGCAAACAAGGAATCAAATGGTGATTTCACAAAGGGAAAATTTAAAAATTCTCTACTGATGTAAACTTTGCTTGAGGTTCCAGCTTATTCATGTTTTGCTAGGACACATTCATACGATCGTTCCTTTCAGCCAGACAGAGAGCACTACATTAACAATACTGGACTGAAGCTGTAACAAGATCTGATTGTAACTTTTGTTCACTAACTAACCTGGTAACATGAACCAGCAAAATCATATAGTAAATAAAAAAAAAAAAAACATATAGAAGGCTACAATTTACTACATATGCAATATAGGACTCATGAAAATAGAAAGAAAGAAACAGACAAAAGACAGTAGAAGAGCAAAAATGTGCACACACCAATCTAGGTTTACAGCTACCTAATATACAATGGAATCAAATTAAGCACAAGGTCAACATTTATAGCAAAACACAGCTTCAGGATGCTGGATCTATTTCAGCACCTGCAATTTCTCCATCCAGTATATTAACCGAATTAAAGGTTAGGCAAAAATAACGCTAGATCATAGCAATATCTGTTAACTTAAAACAATCACCAATATTTTCAAAAAATAATAATATCTAGCAGCATATCTTTGAAAAGTTGCAAAAATAATGAGGATGGTTTAGCGTTGAGCACTCTGGGATTCGATTATACATTGGGAAAAAAGAAAGGAAAACATAAGATACATAATCAAGCTGGTCCATCACATTTCAAATTCCTAAATCTAGTGGCTCAGGTGAAATAAGTTGACACTATATATACTGAACTCTAGGATAAGATAACCAAAGTCATA
This sequence comes from Hyparrhenia diplandra, assembly GCA_015847255.1. Classification (NCBI taxonomy): domain Eukaryota; kingdom Viridiplantae; phylum Streptophyta; class Magnoliopsida; order Poales; family Poaceae; genus Hyparrhenia; species Hyparrhenia diplandra. Next base: position 14,841 of record JADLZK010011165.1, on the reverse strand, counting down.
AATCTTTTTTTTTTAAAAAAAATACAGGCTAGCCATCTATCAAAAAGCAGTTAATTGGAAATCATGAGATGCTTTTGTACTGCAGTCATGTCACATACAGGATATATACTAATTGTCACCCTATTCAAACATCTTAAACTAAAAAATGCACTCGTTTGACTGCGGCAAGTGGACAGAACCTTCGATATCTGGTATCATGTCATCATATACGGCTTTAAACGCAAGAGCTTCCCTCAAAGGTACAAAATAGAATATGGATGTGCGATAGTAAGAGAATGGAATACCAAAACCAAAACTAAGTGATCACAAAACGCATAGGCATGAAAATTGGGTAGTAGTTAATTGAGTAAAGGATTTCACCTCTGCAGTAAAACCAAACTAAATTATTGAATATTGATTATATTATACCTAACTGACAACTCCATAATGCAGTAGAGATGGCAATTGTTGTCAGCTCTTAGATGAGTAACTTATGTGAAGCCACCGTGATACAACAATAGAGGATACACTTGAATGTCACTAAGTACTTCACAATTGAGTTAAACAAAAACATGCTCTATCTTCTAATAGGGTCTCTACCTGTCACCAGAGTCGATCATACATCTGTATTTCTGTGTTCCCTGCACATTCATGCAGTCCAGACAAAGAGATGTACAAGCAAATAGCGGTTGCCCCAGTTCAAAAATCAATGAGAAATTTGTTCCTCTGTATCCTCATCAACGCCGTCATCACTCTCGTGATCCTCGGACACAACACCCGCTTCCATGTCTTCTTCGTCCACCTCGTTTTCGTCATCTTCATCATCATATTCCTCCTCATTTTCATCATCCTCCCCTGCAGCACCAAACTCTTCCACAATGTTTTGTTCATTGCGACTACTCCTTCTACCTTTGCCCTTGCCCTTTCCAACCTCCTCCATTCCCATATGCATCAAATGCAGATACTGATACCTTATCCCCATCATGGGGTGCTTGTCCACAAGCATATGCCTCCGGTATGATTCCCTGAGAACTACCGTCTGTGTCCTCAGCTTGTGCGACAGGTAGAAAATCCCAGGGTGCCTAGCCACCACCTTCCTGAACCCCGGTGGCAGCCGCAGCGCCCCCCGAGCTTGACCATCACCTCCTTCTCCATCTTCTTCCCCACTGTGAGACTCAGGGCCTCGTGCAGCACCGCCACAGTCCTCTTCTCCGTGATGTCACTCCTGGCGCCAGGTGTGACCCATCCTCATAGGGCGAGATGTACGGCAGCCTCTGCCACTCGTCCAGCCATTTGCGCACCTTCTTGTCCAGCTCGAATCCTCTGGGGAACGAGAGTGGGAAGGCGACCGCGTCGCCAACCTTGTAGCCGCCGGTGCGCTGCGCATAGGCCTGCATCGCCGACACGGCGAGGTCCTTCCTGTAGCAGACGAGCTCGAGGAGGCTGCCGTCCGGGAGAGCGCGAAGTAGTCCGGGTAGTTGGGGAGCAGCGAGCGCTGGAAGTCGGACGCGAGGCCGAGGTCGAAGCGGAGGCGCGCGACGAGGCGGAGCGGGAGCGCGCGGGAGGGGGCGAGCATGAGCAGCCGGAGCAGGCGGTCAGCGGCGTCGGGGGAGGGTGGCGTCGACGACCTGCGCCTCGGCGGCGTGCAGCGCCGAGAGCCGGGGCGTCGGGGAGACCTCGACGGGGTGCGGCGAGAGCGCGAACGCCGAGGGGTATTCCCGCAGGAAGCGCAGCGGGCGGTACGGGAAGGGGATGGTGGAGGGCAGCGAGTGCAGCGGCAACGGCGTGCGGCGGCGGCGTGGCGGCGAGGAGCGCGTCCTTGGTGAGGAGGAACGGCACCAGGTGCGCCTCCCGCTCCACGACGTGGTCGAGGGCCCGGTCCCGCACCCACGGCACGCGCGCCTCGAGGAGGCCCCGCGCCGGCACGAGAAGCGCCGCCGGCACACGCCGCAGCGGCGGCAGCGGCGGCAGAGGCATCTCTCTCTGTCTTCGTGGGGTTTTGGGGTTTTTTTGGGAGGCAGGCGGACGAAATGCGGCGGCGGGTCGGAACCTGGGAACTGGAAGAGTCAGTCGTCGATCCAGCCAAGGGAAATAGAGATCGGACGGTGGTCAGTGCTGTTCTATTTTAGGTGGGTCGTCAGTCGTGTGGGTGGGTTGGACCGTGTGGTGCCGATAGTCTCGGCCCAATTGAGGTCCAGTGGCATGCCGCAACGGCGGGGAGTGAAACAAACGGTGGGGAATGAGCAAAGAGGCAAAATTCTCAACGTCGATTGATGGATGAATTTGGGAGAAACTCCAGGTGATGATGCATGTTTCAATGTCCATCAGCAACAGTGATTGTTTTAAAATTACAACTGTATTCTTGCCGTTCGGCGGATCGCCCGTTTGATTGTGCAAGAATTTGGTGATTAACTGATTACAAAAGCATTCATCTTGATTGTGCAGGAGAGACGAACGCAGTGACGAACCGATCATGGTTCTCGCGCGATCGATGGCGACACGATGAATGAGTTTTCTGACAGATCCCCTGGAGGCGCCTCCTTCCCCTGCCCCGGAGCGTATCGCCGGCCATAAATAAAATAATCAAGCACACGTTCGATCAGGATGTCGTACGACCAGTCGGCATTCCAGATGGACTATGGCGCCGGCGCCGGCGTGAGCGTCAGCGCGTCCCGCCGGCGGTTCATGCCTTCGGAGTCGCTGGCCCGCGGCGTGATCACGCAGGGGTCGGCGCAGCTGCGCACGATCGGGCGGTCGATCCGGGCCGGCGCCACCATGGCGGCCGTGTTCCAGGAGGACCTGAAGAACACCTCCCGCCGCATCCTGGACCCGCAGGACCCGGTGCTGGTGCGCCTGAACCGCGCGTTCCTCATCTCGTGCATCGTGGCCATCGCCGTGGACCCCATGTTCTTCTACCTGCCCATGGTGACCGACGAGGGCAACCTGTGCGTGGGCATCGACCGCTGGCTCGCCATCTCCACCACGGTGGTGCGCAGCGTGGTGGACCTCTTCTTCCTGGGCCGCATCGCGCTGCAGTTCCGCACCGCCTACATCAAGCCGTCGTCGCGGGTGTTCGGGCGCGGCGAGCTGGTGATCGACACGGCGCTCATCGCGCGCCGCTACATGCGGCGCTTCTTCGCCGCCGACCTCGCGTCCGTGCTCCCGCTGCCGCAGGTGGTGATCTGGAAGTTTCTGCACCGGTCCAAGGGCACGGCGGTGCTGGACACCAAGAACAGCCTGCTCTTCATCGTCTTCCTCCAGTACGTCCCGCGCGTGGTGCGCATCTACCCCATCTCCTCGGAGCTGAAGCGCACCAGCGGCGTGTTCGCCGAGACGGCCTACGCCGGCGCCGCCTACTACCTGCTGTGGTACATGCTGGCGAGCCACATCGTGGGCGCCTTCTGGTACCTGCTGTCCATCGAGCGCGTGAGCGACTGCTGGCGGAACGCGTGCGACGAGTTCCCCGGGTGCAACCACATCTACATGTACTGCGGCAACGACCGGCAGCTGGGGTTCCTGGAGTGGCGCACCATAACGCGGCAGGTCATCAACGAGACCTGCGAGCCCAAGCGCGACGGCAGCATCCCTTCAACTACGGCATCTACTCGCCGGCCGTCCGGCCGTCGGACGTGCTCAAGACCAAGGACACCGCCTCCAAGCTGCTCTTCTGCCTCTGGTGGGGGCTGGCCAACCTGAGCACCCTCGGGCAGGGCCTCAAGACGAGCATCTACACCGGGGAGGCGCTCTTCTCCATCGCGCTCGCCATCTTCGGCCTCATCCTCATGGCCATGCTCATCGGCAACATCCAGACGTACCTCCAGTCCCTCACCGTGCGCCTGGAGGAGATGCGCGTCAAGCAGCGCGACTCGGAGCAGTGGATGCACCACCGGCTGCTGCCCCCCGAGCTGCGCGACCGCGTCCGCCGCTACGACCAGTACAAGTGGCTCAACACCCACGGCGTGGACGAGGAGGCGCTGGTGCAGAACCTGCCCAAGGACCTCCGCCGCGACATCAAGCGCCACCTCTGCCTGGGCCTCGTCCGCCGGGTGCCGCTCTTCGCCAACATGGACGAGCGCCTCCTGGACGCCATCTGCGAGCGCCTCAAGCCCAGCCTGTGCACGGAGCGCACCTACATCACCCGGGAGGGGGACCCCGTGGACCAGATGGTCTTCATCATCCGCGGCACCCTGGAGAGCATCACCACCGACGGCGGGCGCACGGGCTTCTACAACCGCAGCCTGCTCCAGGAGTCGGACTTCTGCGGGGAGGAGCTGCTCACGTGGGCGCTCGACCCCAAGGCGGGGGCCTGCCTGCCGTCGTCCACGCGCACCGTCATGGCGCTCTCCGAGGTCGAGGCCTTCGCGCTGCACGCCGAGGAGCTCAAGTTCGTGGCGGGGCAGTTCCGCCGCATGCACAGCAAGGCGGTGCAGCACACGTTCCGCTTCTACTCCCAGCAGTGGCGCACCTGGGCGGCCACCTACATCCAGGCCGCGTGGCGCCGCCACCTCAAGCGCAGGGCGGCCGAGCTGCGGCGCAAGGAGGACGAGGAGGACGACAGCAGGTCCAGCAGGGGATTAGGACCACCGTACTGGTGTCGCGCTTCGCGGCCAACGCCATGCGCGGCGTGCACCGCCAGCGCTCCAGGAGGGCCCCCCGTGCCCACTGTGCCCGAGCTCCTCATGCCCATGCCAAAGCCAAGGGAGCCAGACTTCCGCGACGACTACTAATTGCAAATTTGTAAACTTGTAATTGGCGGGGGTGTACTGTGCTAAAATCTCAGTGAAATATATGTATCATCGTCGCTTCGCCCCTAGGGAATCAAAAGGACTTAAACGACTTTCATGTCTGTGCAAGTTAAAGTAGTGTGTATGAGTATGGTGTAAAGTCCGATTTCAAAACAAGTGTCTCTATGCCACACCACTCCCTCCAATATTTGTGCATGCTCCTTCCATCTTAAAATAGATGTCGTTATGGGAAGCGTGCTTGATCCCAAACTTTCTCAACTTTTCACTATATTTGTATAAAATACGTGCAACATTCAAATCTCCAAATAAATTTGTTAAAAAACTAGACTTCAAGATCTTTCCGATGATACCAATTACTTAGCATAAGTATTTATATATTTAAATATATAATTGCCGGCATTTTTGAAACGCCGATTTCTGAAATGAGCGAGTATGAGTTAAATGGTGCAGATCAAGTTTTGAATGAAATAAATCAAAACATGAAAGGTTTCTATAACATGCCACTCTCTTTCATACACGTACGAGTTAAGTGTTCACGCACTGTACAGAGTTGGGTCTTATGATTTAGAATGTATGGCATGGTCATTATGAAATTCTAAATCTAGTGAACTCATAAGAGTTAGATAAGCATACATCCAGGCATGATACATTGCTCGATTCACATATGAACTGAAACTTGATCACTAATAAACCTTCAATCCTTAAGGCTTCTCGAAATCAAGTTCATCCCAATGACACCTTCACCACTGGGGTTCATACGATCCGGTATTCCGGTTAATCTAACACGAAGTTTTTTTTTCCGAGGGGATTTTAAACTCGAAGCTGGCGTCCTAGTCAAACTGGGCCTCACTTACTTACTTTAAAAGCCCATTAACCCATCCGTTCTTCTCCATGGTCGGCCTGAAACCCCAAACCGACTTCGGCTGTTCCTTCCTATATTGCGAACCAAAATCAGAATCGTGCCCAAATCCGCTTGCCCTCGCCACTTCGCCCCGCACCCCCCACCCCTACCGCCGTCTCTAGCTCTCGGGAGAGGCGACTCGCCGAGACGTCGATCCCCACCCCCCCCCCCCATCGTAGCAGCTCGCCACTAGGGCTCCATGGAGGATGACGAGTACGAGGAGGGGATGGAGATGGGCTACGGCGGGCATCACCAGCACGGCGGCGCCCACGCGGGGTACGCCGCGGAGGAGGACGACGAGATGGGGTACGGCGGCGGGGGCGGGGACGCCGACGAGATGGAGGAGGAGGCGGATGTGGACCCCGAGCTAGAGGAAGAGATCACGCAGGATGACGCCTGGGCCGTCATCTCCGCCTACTTCGAGGAGAAGGGCCTCGTGCGCCAGCAGCTCGACTCCTTCGACGAGTTCATCCAGAACACCATGCAGGAGATTGTCGATGAGTCTGCCGACATCGAGATCCGCCCCGAGTCGCAGCACAACCCCGGCCGCCAGGCCGAGTTTGCCGAGGTTGTTGCCCCACTCTGATCGGCCGTTGCAAGTGTGGCTTGAATTGTTCACTATTTGCTGCTGTTAGATTAGATTGGGCGATTAGGCTGGGGCGCTGGGGGAGCTTGGTATGACGGGGTGTCTCGTTACCATAGTCTGCACTCATCACTTTGCCACCCTTTATCTGGGCGCCTGCTTGATTAGATGGCCACTTAGGGTTTTGGAACTAGTGCGAAGACAAGTGCCTAGTTTTATGGCTGAGGGTGAATTTTGCACCCTGGCATTGGTGGACAGAGGGTTGTGGATTCGGTCAGTTCTACTAGTGTCTAGGATAGCTCATGCTGAAGTTCACTTGGTGTCATATATGGTAGGGAATTCTTGAGTTTCACAATGGTAGCACAAGAAGATTCTAGAGTGAGTTTTGTACATTGATCAGGGCATTTGTAGTGATCTTCAGTTGGTACTAGGCGTTTATGGGGTTGACCTTATGATGAAGATAGCACCTCCCATGTTTCATGGGTTTTGGACCACTTGTACTTTATTTGCTTGAGGAGAGCTGCGTGGTGTGATTTGCAAGTAATGGATAATGCAAGTAGAAGTGCTTGCAAAGGAAAAACACAATTAGCAGAATAGCATTGAAAATTTCTGTGAAATCAATCAATAATGACAAAGCACTTGTGATAAGCAAATAAGTCTCAAGACCTTTCTGAATTCTCTTGGACAAGTCTTTGAAGACATGGATTGGATTTATGAAATAACCACTGGTAAATACATAAAATATTTATCCTTTCCTTAAATCCTTGTAAGTATGCAAGATTATTAATTGGAACTTGTATTAAAATGTTGAAGCTCTATACCGATATCTTTTGATAGTGTCTGAATACAGCAGTCGCCTTCACTAATATGTGTGGGGCTGCAATACAATCTGATTTTTGGGTCATTTTGATCCTTTGCAATTCCTAGCAATATATCATGCCATCCTAGTCTATATGTGAAAATATCCATGAAGAAAATAACATATACCAAAGCTTGTAGCATAGCCAACACAAATTCTATCAAGTTTTTCCTTCGGTGCTATATTGTTTCAGCGGAACTCCAATTATCTTATTATTCATCATTTTGCCTTTGTCCTTGTGACTTATAGTTTCCGTTATATTCTTCATTAGACTCTGCACAAGATCAGCTTTGGTCAAATCTATCTCAGCAAGCCTATGATGACTGAAGCGGATGGAGAGACAGCTACTTTATTTCCAAAATCAGCAAGACTCAGGAACTTGACATACTCTGCACCACTGTATGTTGATGTGTCATACAGAGTAATGAAGAAAGGACATGACTGTGAGGAAGTTACAGAGACTGCTGATTATCCGAAAGTGTTTATTGGGAAGGTGCTGTACTTAGCATATGAAGAGAGTTTTCTCAATTTTATCGTTCTCTCTTCATTCCTCTAATATTCTGCAGGTTCCAATCATGTTGCGTTCTAGTTACTGCACGCTGTATCAACAATCTGAGAAGGATCTCACTGAACTAGGGGAGTGTCCTTATGACCAAGGTGGTTACTTCATTATCAATGGAAGCGAGAAGGTTCTTATTGCCCAGGAGAAGATGAGCACCAACCATGTCTATGTTTTTAAGAAGAGACAACCTAACAAATTTGCATATGTCGCTGAAGTACGTTCCATGGCTGAGAACCAGAACAGACCAGCCAGCAGCATGTTTGTACGGATGCTTTCACGAGCAGGAGCAAAAGGGGTTAGTGACTTCCATTTTTTTAAAAAAATAGTTCTCAATGCATATGTCTGCTTCTTACATCTTGTATACAAGTCAGGAGGGGTTTAGTACTGCAGTGAGGCAAGCTGACCTTATAAAATGTTACATCTGTGATATGTTTTTTATACTGCAGGGATCATCTGGTCAATATATCCGTGCAACTCTGCCTTATATTCGTGCGGACATTCCCATTATCATTGTATTTCGAGCATTAGGATTTGTTGCTGACAAGGATATACTGGAGCATATATGTTATGACTTCTCTGATACACAAATGATGGAATTGCTACGCCCATCACTGGAGGAAGCTTTTGTCATCCAAAATCAACAGGTGCTTGTTCAGCTGGCTCGACTGGAGGAACTTGTCTTTTACTTCAACCAATGCTTGCTTTGACCATGCTGTTTTGTTTATTCAGAGCTGAGCTCAGGATTATGTTTCTTCTTTTAAAAGCTTTAGTTTGACTGCTCATAGGTTGCTCTGGACTACATTGGAAAACGTGGTGCAACAGTTGGTGTTACTCGAGAAAAAGAGAATTAAGTATGTCAAGCAAAAGAGTTGACCTTACATCACTAAGTTTTGAGTTGTTCCGCCCATGCTTACATCTTTTTCTATTTCAGATATGCAAAGGAAATACTTCAAAAAAAGGAAATGTTGCCTCATGTTGGTGTTGGTGAATTCTGTGAAACTAAGAAGGCATACTATTTTGGGTATGCGCTCCTTGTTGAGCCTTGTGGCTGGCATCTGCAAATATTAAATTTCTGTTGAAAGCAGCGAGGTTTATTTACTCTTTGTTTTGCAGGTATATTATTCACCGCCTACTGATGTGCGCTCTTGGTCGAAGAGCTGAGGATGATCGTGATCATTATGGAAACAAAAGACTAGATCTTGCTGGTCCACTGCTTGGAGGGCTGTTTAGAATGGTTTGCCTAAATATACCAGAATAGTAAATGCTGTTAATCTCTTTTTCTGGATTAATTGCCTTATTTTTTTTTTTTTCTGTAACAGCTTTTCAGGAAGTTAACCAGGGATGTGAGATCTTATGTGCAAAAGGTTTTTTGCTGTCTAAACTGTTAAATTCTATTTTCCCGCCATTCGATCCTTGTGGTTATTAACTCTTCCTTTTCCTTGATCCTAGTGTGTAGATAATGGAAAGGAAGTTAATTTGCAATTTGCTATCAAAGCAAAAAACTATTACCAGTGGCTTGAAGTACTCCCTTGCTACTGGAAACTGGGGACAGGCTAACCAAGCTGGAACCAGAGCTGGGGTTTCTCAGGTGCCTATTTTTTCTTCACTTCTATGCTCATTTCTAAGGCACTACATCTGACTTCATTTAATGAAAAATTTGCTGATCTATGTCCCATAATCTTTCTTACAAAGGTGCTTAATCGGCTGACCTATGCTTCTACACTTTCACATCTCCGGAGGCTGAACTCTCCCATTGGGCGTGAAGGTGAATATCCCAAATTTTCTCTCATCTAATACTTCTCCATGAATACATTGATTTTAAAATTTTGTTCTAACCAATCCAATAGGAAAATTGGCAAAACCCCGCCAGTTGCATAATTCACATTGGGGAATGATGTGTCCTGCTGAAACACCAGAAGGACAAGTAAGCAATTTGGTGTCCTAACTCATTTTCCAAGCCATTTAACATTGGTTATTCAGTTGCTCTATAATTCTACGTGCCCTGTGCTCAGGCTTGTGGCTTGGTGAAAAATCTTGCCTTGATGGTATATATAACTGTTGGTTCTGCTGCAAATCCAATTTTGGAATTTTTGGAGGAGTGGGGCACAGAGAATTTTGAGGTTTGTTTTCATTTTCTTGTCAGTGTGTACATGCATTTTTATTTGGTTATTATACCCTCCCAAACCTTATGGTTTTGTTTTGGTACAAGTTATTACACTATTTTGATTTACTTTTATCTCATTTTTTTTTTTTTTAGATATCACCAGCCGTCATTCCACAAGCTGCTAAAATTTTTGTCAATGGTTGTTGGGTTGGAATTCATAGGAACCCTGACCTGTTGGTTAAGACTCTTAGGCGTTTAAGAAGACAGGTTTGTTCCATGCTATACTTTCTAATAGCAGACAGAAAGACAAATTAGATCAGTCACACCCCAAAAAAAAAAAAAACTGATTTTGTACAAAAGTTCTTTTTAAAAATCCTGCCACTATTTATTACACACTCAGACTGATTTGAGGTAATTGTTTTTAACAACGATTGTTCGATATGCAATCAAACTTCTTTTCATGACACAAGTATCTACTGGAATTTTCATGACAAAATCTTACGGTGGGGCTTCCCCTGCTGTATTTATGATTCAAAAAAAGTACCCCATTCTAAACCGCAAGTCATTCCAAGAATATTGGAGAGTTAAGGCACCTCAAGTTTGAACGAAAATTATAGAAAGTATTGCAAGGATTTGTGATATCAAATAGGTATACTATGAAAATATAACTAACGATGAATCCAATGATACTTAGTTGACATCCTAAAAGTTATTATCTTATCGTATAAATTTGGTCAAACTTGAGGATTGTTGGAGTGACTTACAATTTGGGATGGAGGGAGTTCCTACTAGAATTTCCATTTACTTTGATAGGTTATAAATAGACAGTTAATATTGGTTATTATTAAGGGAGTTCAGTCGGCCTTGAGATCTCAGATTTGCTTGGCTTTCATTTTTCAGATTGATGTCAACACTGAAGTTGGTGTGGTTCGTGATATCCGCCTTAAAGAACTTCGACTCTACACAGATTATGGACGCTGCAGTCGTCCATTGTTTATTGTTGAGGGCCAGAGGCTGCTCATCAGGAAGGCGCATATCATTAAATTGCAACAAAGGGTCCGACATTGATCAACATGTGCTGGCTTCCAATTAACTTTACATGTGTATAATTTTTCTCACAAGCTTCTTCTATCCTTCTGTCCACTTATCCAGGAGTCTCCTGAGGAAGGCTGGCATGAATTGGTCTCAAAAGGATACATAGAGTATATAGATACTGAAGAAGAGGAGACTACCATGATCTCCATGACCATAAGTGTAAGTGAGTTATGCATGTGTATTTGATTGAACGTATTCTGAGGCCCTTGTGTATGAAAGGGATTTTGTCTATTACCATTCTGGAGATTCTTCTATGTGGAGCAGGCGAGCAGCCCTGCCTTTTTCAGTCTATATTCACGTTCACCTACTGACGCCAATGAAACAATTTCAGGATCTTGAAATGCAAGGAACAGCCCAGATGAGGCTTACTCTGAAACTTACACACATTGTGAGATTCATCCTTCATTGATACTTGGTGTTTGTAAATCCGATTATTCCTTTTCCTGACCACAACCAGGTGAACCATTCACTTCTGTGGGGTTTCAGTTGTATAGTCCCCTTCTGACAAGGTCTAATTCTTTCCATTGATTATGCAGTCACCTCGTAATACATATCAGTCTGCTATGGGAAAGCAAGCCATGGGAATTTATGTTACCAACTACCAATTAAGGATGGTGAGTACACTATTTGTTTGATTTTCTTCACATGTTGTTATAGGTCTGTACCTTATCTATCTGCCATCATGATCCCAGGACACGTTGGCCTATGTTCTATACTACCCACAAAAGCCTCTAGTTACTACTGGCGTGCTATGGAACATTTGCACTTCAGACAGTTACCTGCTGGCATTGTGAGTGTGCATTTTGCCCAATAATTTCAGGGTGCTTTCTACATGTCATGTTTCCTTTATGTTCTGTGCATTGATTATCAATATTATTTTGGTGATTTGGTGCAGAATGCAATTGTTGCTATTGCTTGTTATTCTGGATATAATCAAGAAGATTCTGTTATTATGAATCAATCTTCCATAGATCGTGGGTTCTTTCGTTCACTATTTTTCCGCTCTTACAGGTACAGTGCAAATTCTAAGCTGGGCTTCCATGTAGTCTAGTGCTTAAATTGCCTTCAGGCTGATGATTTAATCTTATATGCAGAGATGAGGAAAAGAAGATGGGTACACTTGTCAAAGAGGAATTTGGTCGTCAAACAGGGAAAATACTATGGTGTGTTTTTTGAAATTGTATTACAGTTCTCTTTTCTTCTCATGAGGCAAATATTCTAATAACTTTCTCTTGTAGGGAATGCGCCGGGTCATATGATAAACTAGATGATGATGGCCTTGCACCACCTGTGAGTTGTGGAGTTCATTGCTGCAGGTTTATCTTCATTAGGTGTAATGCTGATTGCATATTTTTGATTCATATATCAGGGAACAAGGGTCTCGGGGAAGATGTCATTATTGGGAAGACATCTCCTATTCCACAGGATGACGCTCAAGGGCAAGCTTCTAGGTACTCGGCGTGATCATAGTACTTCTCTGCGTCACAGTGAAAGTGGCATGGTAGATCAGGTTAGTAGTTTCTCATGTTCCTATTTGAACAGGTGGTTTGTGATGTGCTTGGAACTTCACCAACAAGCTACTAAGACTGATGTATTCTGTACAGGTTCTGTTAACAACAAACGCGGATGGTCTAAGATTTGTCAAGGTTAGAATGCGATCTGTTCGCATACCACAAATTGGAGACAAGTTCAGCAGTAGGCACGGACAAAAAGGAACTGTTGGGATGACTTACACTCAAGAGGATATGCCCTGGACATTGGAAGGCATCACACCTGATATTATTGTGAATCCACATGCTATTCCATCCCGTATGACTATTGGGCAGCTGATTGAGTGTATCATGGGTAAAGTTGCGGCTCAGATGGGGAAGGAAGGCGATGCCACTCCATTCACGGATGTGACTGTAAGTTTTCTTTTTGTTGACTAGTTGTTCTTGACTCTTGGTCATTCTTAATAAAAGATTGAATTCAAGGGCCTGTGCTCTGCCAAACATGCTATTAATAAACTGGATTTTCTATTTACCAGGTGGATAACATCAGCAAAGCTCTTCATACATGTAGTTATCAAATGCGTGGATTTGAGACCATGTACAATGGTCACACCGGAAGAAAACTGACAGCAATGATTTTCCTGGGTCCCACGTATTACCAAAGACTCAAGCACATGGTGGATGACAAGATACATTCGAGAGGACGTGGTCCTGTTCAGATACTCACCCGGCAACCAGCAGAGGGGCGATCTCGTGATGGTGGTCTCCGCTTTGGAGAAATGGAAAGGGATTGTATGATTGCACATGGAGCAGCCTTCTTCCTGAAGGAAAGGCTGTTTGACCAGAGTGATGCATACAGAGTCCATGTATGTGAGAAATGTGGTCTCATCGCAATTGCTAACCTAAAGAAAAACTCGTTCGAATGTAGGGGCTGCAAGAACAAGACTGACATTGTCCAAGTAAGTAGATTTGTTTGTGTTTTTGAAAGAGCTGGTTTGCCATTTGTGGCATTTAGTCTTTAACTGCTGGTTTAACTGACATGATAAAATGTTACTTGTCTGCAGGTACACATACCCTATGCATGTAAGCTTCTGTTCCAGGAGCTTATGGCAATGGCCATTGCTCCCAGAATGCTTACCCATGATATGAAGACAGGGAAGGATCAGAAGAAGCGCTGAACGTGTGTCACATAGATGTAACTGGACCTCATGTTCCATTGCTATATTCCTGGTTCACACGATAGTACCATGTTGAGGAACTTCGTTGCGGTCACTTGTTTTCTGATTTGGCCATTATTGTCTCTTGATGGGGATCCCTATCTGTGTCTGTTTTGTTTGAGGATCTGTTCTGACAGATCTTTGAGTTTATTTTGTACATTAGGAATGTGCTGCAATGTATTGATCTGTGCGAGTACAAAGACTTTGGGGCACTAAGGGTGCCAATTTGGACACCTGGTGTAACTGTACGTTATTACTAACTTCGATGCCATTACAATTTCCGTTTTATTTTGGAACCACATGGGATTTTAGTGGCATGTATATGACAATTTTAATGGCATGCTTCCAGTTTATCTTGTCTTATGTTATACAACAATCTTTTGTTCATAAGAGGGTCCCTAGCATGGCAGGTTTGCTTGAGGACATTTGAGACCAATTGCAACCTGGCTGGTAGATTTTAGTGGCTTGTACTAAGTAACCGTTCGCTACGCACTCGCTTCTTGTTATGACTTAAAGAGTATTATCTTTTGGATTGGGTGTGTACCGATCAATCTTGATTTGACCGGTTTGATTGGTTGTTTACGTTATTATTACTACATTTGTCCTAGGCTATCTGTATGGGAAACAAAGGGGTCAATGCTGGTCTAAGAAGCACTACATGGCTGGCCTTGCATATGATCCTAAGCTCAAGTGTGGGCTGATCCCAAGCTTGAAGTTTGGCATTAATAAGGGATTAAAACATCCTGGAACGGATTCCCGTGTGGGTGAGTGTGGTCTAGACTCCAGCTCAACATCCATTTCATCTACTCAAACTAAATGTGTCTGACTCCGATTATTCTCAGTCACCTTTAGTGTTTTTTTTAGGCGGATCAGTCACCTTTACTTATTTTTGTTTTCTCTTTCTGGCCCATGTAGGCCTTACAGCCCATACTATTGTATGTACTTGCAACCTAGACTCTCTGTCTATGGATGTTAATATGTTGTGAGGTCATTCTTCCAGCTTTGACAGTTCTGGTTACCCAAACATTAAGTGCTTGGTATCAGATTGTTTTATGTTAATTGGCACGCCCCCCTCTAATCAAAATACACGGAGTCCCGTTCAGGAAAAAAAAACGTATGAATCATGGATCAAAACAATCGATGAGACATGTTCACTCCAGCTTCGTAGATGGACTAGAGCTGCATGTTAGTCCTTTTGGAAGGGCACTTGGTCCTCCCGCTATTGAGGGCTTCCCCAACGCTCCGGGTTGGCGTTCTTCCTCACTCATCATATGAGCATCAAAATGTATGTCATTAGTTACAAGAT